>PVJL010008097.1:60121-70279 GCA_004026885.1 Lyroderma lyra | reverse complement strand
CAGAGACATATGAAAAGATGTTCAACATCACTAATCATCAGAGAAATGCAAATGAAAACCACAGTGAGATATCACCTCACACCTGTCAGAATGGCCATTATCACTAAGTTAACAAACAGCAGGAGTTGGTGAAGTATGGAGAAAAGGGAACTCTCATGCACTTTTGGTGGAATTACAAATTGGTGCAGCCACTATGGAAAACAGTATAAAGTTTCCCCAAAAAGTTAAAAATAAAACTACCTTATATATAACCCAGCAATTCCACTTCTGGGTATTTATCCAAACAAATCTGAAATATTAATTTGAAAAATTATATGAACCCCTGTGTTTACTGCAGATAGAAAGAATATAGTTAAAATATCCATACTACCTTAAGTAATCTATAGATTCAATGCAATAGCCAAGCCATGGAAGCAAGTGAAATGCCCATCAATAGATGATTGAATAAAGAAAGTGTGGTATATTTATATAATAGAGTATTACTCTGCCATAAAAAGAATAAAATCTTACCATTTGCAACAACATGGATGGACCTAGAAGTTATGCTAAATGAAATAAGTGAGACTAATAAAGACAAATATCAGATTATCTCACTTATATGTGGAATTTAAGTAACAGAATAAACAAGCAAAGAAAACAAAAATAGACTCATTGACACAGAGACCAAACTGCTTATTGCTATATGGGAAAAGGGTGGGAGGATGGGTGAGAAAGGTGAAGGGATTAGGAAGTTTCAGTTGGTAGTCACAAAACAGTCATCAGAATGTGAAATACAGTATGGGGGATCTAATCAGTAATGTAAAAACTCTGCATGGTGTCAGATGGGCATTAAACTTACCAGGAGGAGCACTTTCATAAGTTATATAAATGCCTACCCACCGTGCTGTACACCCAGAAGTAATATAAAATAATATTGAATATCAACTATAGTATATATATAAAATCACAGGGAAAAAATTTGACATTAAATTTAGAGTTTAATATATTCAATTAGAATCAGCCTGTTCCTTTTTAGAATATTATTTCTATTGTATCATTGATTACATAAAAATAATAATTAATAATACTCCATAAAAATGAAAGAATTAAAAATACTGCAAAATTAAAAACACATAGATTAGATAATTGCTTAAACATTAACAGTATAGTCCTGGGGTTACCCGCAGTCCTGGGGTAATAGTCCTTATAGCAGCACATGTTTTAGAACCAGCTGCTATAAATGCTCCCATTATTTATATTTCAACCAACACTTGAATCCTTTCTAATGATTATACTGAATATCAGGAAGAGGTTGTCATTGGAGAAAATAGTGGTCTGTTATAGCATGCTTGAAGTTAGAAATGGGCTCTCGTTGATAAAATAAAGGTATTTAAGATATGCAGATTGACTACAATATTGTAGACTCTGCCCATCTTTGCATAAATGGGTGCAAGCATCTAGTGAAGCCTGTCCCTTTACTCTTAGGATAACAACAGCCCTTTACTGCTAAGGATCCCTATGTTAGCCACCAGTTTCCTGATGCCAGCTATAAGGCTAGAGAATCCTGAGCTGTGATGTTCTCATGCCAAACTTAAATAAACTCTTGAGGGCAAATGGTGGCCTGAGCCTCAAACAGACAATCCCAGAGGCTTCATAGAGCTCAAAAGACAGTTGGCTTTGTGCCTACTTGTTAATGAATGATTGATTGTTCAGTTACTGCTGGTACATGTGGCTGAAATTCTTGGTAGTGATGCAGGTATGAAGGTTTGAAGAGAAGCTAATTGTTTCTCACTCATCTCAAACTCTTCAGTGATAACTTTAGTCTACCAAGAAAAGCTTAAGAGTTGTCTGTAACCAGACTGGCTTAGGTCTTTTCCCAGCAGAATTCAAAATAATATTTATTAAAACCATTGTGCCATTCAAGCAAGTCTTATCCATGAGACAAATTGCCACAGGGCTGGCCTTCATTCTCTCTGGATTCACCTTATTCTTTCAGACATGTCTCTCATTGTTCTGCGTACATACACTCACACAAACACTCAGACTGGCCTCTTCTTACCCTGTGAACACTGATGCCATTTAAGCACATGTAAAACCAGCTACATAATTTGTGGGGCCTAGTGAAAAATAAAAATGTGGAACTCCTTGTTCAAAAGCCATTAAGAATTTCAAGATGCCAGAGGCACATTAGCCAAGCATGGGACCCTTTCAAGCATGGGGACTGTACAACCGATATCATTGGAGACTTCTTTACTTCCACCTTAAACTGACCAAATCCAGAAGCCAACCTCACACTTACCCATTCATTCATTCAGAAAAACATTTCATTAATTTAGCAACCTCACACTTACCCATTTGTTCATTCAACCTTTTTTGCTGCCCAGGCTCTCTGGTACCTGAGGATACACAGATAAAAAGAGGCTGCTCAGAGACCACCAGTAGCCATACCCACACCTCTTTCTTGGACCTCCCACAGTATTACCATTAATGAGACACATTTGAGTATTTTATCATTACCACTCAAGTCTAATTTCCTTAACCGGATCATAAACTTCTTGAGGTCAACAAGTATGTAGTAGTATTTTTTGTACCCTCTGCAGCTAGACATGTAGTGAATGCTTAATAATCTCCGATGGACAGGTAAAAAATAATAATCACCTTTTCAGATCAAAGTTAAACATTCTTGTTACTTGAATGATGGCATCTGATTTTTTTACCACGTGGTTTCTATTTTGCCAAGTGACACATTGCTCTAGACAAGCCAGCGATTAATAACTATGTATTGTGCACCAATTGTATGTGAGGTGTTGTACAGTTGTCCCCCTTATCCTCAGTTTCACTTTCCATGGTCTCAATTGCCCAGGGTCAACTGTAGCCTAAAAATATTAAATAGAAAACAATTCATAAATTTTAAATTGCATGCCATTCTGAACAATATGCTAAAATCTCTCAATGTTATACTTCATCCCACCTGAGATATGAATCATTTCTTTGTTCAGTGTCTCTGCCCTGTATGTGTTATCTGCCCATTAGTCACTTGGTAGCACTCTCAGTTATCAGAGGTTGTAAGACTCTTGCCTTATTGTAGTGCTCGTGTTCAAGTAACCCTTATTTTACTTAATAATGGTTCCAAAGTGCAAGAGTAGTGATACTGCCAATTTGGACATATTAAAAAGAAGTTGTAAAGTGCTTCCTTCAAGTGAAAATGTAAGTACAGTGCCATGGACCTTTTGAGAAAGAGAAAGACAATAGTAACATAAATTTCATACAGTATATTGTTATATTTGTTCTACTTTATCATTAATCATTTATTATTATAATAGTTACTCTTGATAATCTCTTATTGTTGCTAATTTATAAATTAAACTTAATATTAAGCATGTACATATAGAAAAAATATAGTGTATATATGGTTTGGTACTATCCATAGTTTCAGACCTCTGCTGGGGGTCTTGGAATACCACTGTACTGGGTATTGAGAATGCAATAATTAAAAAATAAACAGAAATAGGGTCATTGCCATCAAAGATCTCCCAGTACAGCATTAAGCTAAAATCAAAACTTTGACCAGTAACTCATTGAAAGTATGAGTCTTTTTTTCATAGGTTTAAATAAATATCAACCAACTTTTTCTACTTTAAAATTAATTTGATTTATAATAAATTCTAAGAACAAAACATAAGTTTTTTGTCAGATTTTTTTGCCCTTACTTTCTCCAACTGTCTTCTACAATGCAAGTGTTACTCCTTTCCAAACTTTACTAACTCTTTGGTACCAACACCTTAAGTCATTTGTGGAATAAGAAAGGAGATTAAAGTCATACCTACATAAAGAATACATAACAATTTAGAATATTAGTTTACTAAAGTTGTCATAACAAAATATCACAAATTGTATAGCTTAAATAACAGATATCTCACAATAAATTCTGGTCCTGAAGGTTAAAATTCTTTGATAAATGTTTCAGCAAGATAAGTTTTTTTCTGAGGACTGTGGGAAAAGATTTTCCATACCTCTCCCTAGATTCTATTGGTCTGTTAGAAATCTTTTGTGTTGCTTACCTTAAAGATACAACACTCCAACCTCTGCCTTTATGCTCACATGGAGTTCCTTCTGTGTGTGTCTATCTCCAAATTTCTTCCTTTTGTAGTGATAATGGTCACATTGGATTAGGGGCCCAACCTACTTCAGTAAAACCTCATACAAATTGCATGTAATTTATTCACGCAATGACCCTATTTTCAAATAAGGTCACATTCTGAGGTATGGAGGTGGGGGTTAGGAATTCAACATAGGAATTTGGAGAGGATACAATTATACCCATTACATGTAATGAGATTGAAATGCTGAAGAACAGACACTAAGTGTGTAAGGAGATGTGTGATGGTGGGACAGGAGAATCTTTTGAAATGGAAACACTACCTCTGATGAATAATTCACCTGTGGGAAATATTGATTCCACATGAGATACAAATAAAATAAAAGTATCAAGAAAAAGAGGAAGCAAAGGATAAGTAGGAGGCAGTGGGGGAAGAAAGAAGGGAAATAGGGAAAGGAAGAAGAATAGAATTAGAAAGGAGTGGAAAAGAGACACCTTATTCCAGCAACAGGTGAGATGGAAGTTCAGATTAAAAAAATATGCTCCAGTAAGATCGTAGGTGGGTAACAAGCATGTGTATATTTGCGCACACAGACAATTTATGGTTGTTTAATAAATGACATATAATTATCTCCATAAAAACTCTCAAATGGTGTAAAGGAGAAGTACCTAAGCCAGATGAAACTAAATGACTAATGTGGTCAAGACCCTGTCCTGTTGGGTGAACCAGAGAGGGCCTCTCCCTAGCAAATTAGGCATCCACAGACCTGCCCTTTATGCTGGGACACACTTAACATAGATTTTAGTTTTATTGTTTTTATTCTTTTGCCAAAATAATAATATTGTGGTTGCAGTGCTTTACTAAATAACACATTTATTCATGGAAATCCACACATACCTTCCTAGAGATATACTACTATGTTCTTCTGGGTGCAAGGAATAAATGCACTTTTACGTTTTCTCTCTTCTTTTTACTCCCTGAATAGAACATCTTGAAGCTTGGTGTATTTTCTTTAAGAGTCAGAGTAATACACACCTTTTAATTAGCTTCTACCAGCTTTTTAATAAATCTTCAGAAGGGCTGGCTATCATCTCTCCATGAGGGATTTTAGACAAAAGAAAAAATTTATTTTCTAATAATACTGGGAGGAGGAGACTTATACTACATTTCCACTGTAATTTATATGAGATTTTTCCCAGAACCCCATCATAAATGTAAATAAATGATAGTTTGTTTAGCCAAAAACCATGGTTGAGATCAGAAGTCTAACCAATCTTAGATCTCACTTTTTCCTTGCCCCCTCTATAACCCACCTTCTTGATCTCATCATGCTCTCAGAACACTAATAGTCTGTGTTATTCACCTGGAATTTATTAATCTTCTTATGTTGCTCTGTTTTTACATGCATATGGTTTATATCCACAGCTGGATTTTGAGACATTGAAGGAAAATCCTCATCTATTCACAATTACCCTATTTCAGCCCACTCTACACATGCTGGAATTCATCTTCCCAAAATATTACTTCTTTACGCTCCTCTTTTTTTTTTTCAAAACATCAGCTATTTATGCTTCAACATGGGAACAAGTAATGATGTCACCTTGCAGAATTAGTGTCACCTTGCATAATTGTTAATGGTGATGACACTAGCATGCATTAGTGCCTCCCAAAGCCAGGCACCACATCTTTAGGGCAATCGCATGAGGCAGATATTGTTGTCATCATCCTCACTTTGCAGGTGACAAGAACTAGCACTCACAGAGTTGAAGTGACTTTCCTAAGGTCACACAGATAGGAAGTGCTGCAGACATGATTGGACCTCTGAAAAATTGACCTAAACTTTATGACTTTGTAGACTTAATCATGACCCCCGATGGATAGATAGATAAGTGATAGGTAAGTAGATGGTTGACAAAGATGATGATAATGATAGATGATAAATGATAGATAAATAGATAGATGATGGATAAATAGATAGATAGATAGATAGATAGATATAGGTAGATGGACACACACACACACACACTCCTGAAATCTAGAATTGTTTTAAATATCCCACTATATGAGCATTCTTGTAACAATAAATTTCCTCTAAATATAAGTTTGAATTAAACCAAAGCCATTTTTTGTCTGACTATAAAATCCAGTTTATGAGTATTACAGCTTCTGTTATTTCATTCAATTTCTTAACACTCTTCTTTTTTTGCCTCACCCTTTGTAACCCAGATAGAGCTCCTCTCCCAATGGAGCCTTCCCTGTCCACTCCTATTCTGGTAATTTTATTAAACGTCTTTTATTAAGACACTTACCTCTTAAAACTCACCTTTATAATTTATTTCTTCATTGATATGTTTTCTAAGGATGCCTAAATAAATACTGTGTCTTTGTTTTATCAACTCCCAGTCCATACAGGTAGAGGAAATTCTACCAAAAATTACAGTAGCATTGAATGGTGTTATATATAAAAGAATATACAACTCCTCCTTCATTTGAAAACAGGTTGTCTCCACTTGCACAGTGCTTCTTCATTAACCTCTCGCAGAACTCAGGCTTCACTCCTGGTATCCTTCTGCAAGAGATTTCTCTTCAACCCTCCTGCGCTTGTCCTACTAAACCTTAAGCCGCAGGATGACTTTGGTGGGGACTGTGAAGGAATCTTGCATATCTAATGTATAAACAGCAACAGGAGGCACTTGGCTCTTTTCTTTCCTCTAAGCAGAGTTATTATAAACAGTTTCTTGGTCTGCTGTTTGGGAATTTTTATTTTTTAATAAAGGGGGGAGAGAGTCTAAGATTTCCATGATCACATTAAAATTACAACTAAATTATAAAACAATAAACCTGAAGAACCATCTGAAGACTAGTTAAACAGAAGTTTTATAACCAAGGATATAAAGAAGAGTCATGTTGAGATTGGTAGGAGGGGCAGAGATGTGAAACAGGCTGGTCCCACATGCCTGTTAGTGGTTCAGTATCAGGAAGGATATCTCAGCTATAGAGTTTCTATCTGAAGAGTGAAGGGTTCCAGACTCACACCAGACTCCCAAGCCCTGGGTTCCAGCACTGGGAAGAGGAGTTCCCTTATCTGGATGTAAAAATCAGCAAGGATTGTGCCTGTCTGGGTAAGATAGAAGGCAACTAAAAACTGAGATAACTTCTTAAATTGTCCCAAAACTGACTCACTCACTTGCAGCCACTCACTCTGGGCTCCAGCAGAGGATGCATAACTCAAGAGGCACAAGAGACATACAGGGAAAGACTAAGTTGTGTGGCTTTAGGGTGAGGGCTAGAGGAACAGACTCCATTATCTCTGTGTGGAGTCCTTCTTCTGTGTAGCTTACAGGTATGTGCCATTTTTCCTGTGTTGAAACTTCCCCTTCCCCCATACAGACAAATCTGAGACTGCATTGGTCTGATGAACTCTGCATGCTTCACCTCAATGAGTCCCTGGGACCCTGTCCCATCAAGCACATACAGCATTGCCAGGGGATGCTCTCAGCACCTGGGCATCTTGCTCTGTCCAGCACAATGCTCTTTGAGTATCAGATGGCCCATGGTTGCTTGTGGGGTTTCCCAGGACACTTTTAGTGGTAGGCAGCCAGCCCTGGCTCATGCTGTAGCTTTTCTTGAATAGTTCCCAGGGATCTGCAGGCCCAAGTCCAGGAGAAGCTGGCCTTAGTCTTCTCTGGGCATTTTGTGGAGTGGCCACAGGCTTGAAACTGGTACAGGAATGGAATCTGCATTAACCTTGTGAACACCACCAAGCCTACTCCAGTGATTCCTGGAGAACCTCACCCCACCCAACTCTCGTAGCACCACTGGAGGCACATTCAACACTGGGGCAATCAGCTCAGCCCTGAACACCTAAGGAAGCTCGTTTGGAGAGCTGGCAATTGGCAACAGGCCTAGGGGTGCCCTGGGCTTTTTGCTAAGCACTCCATACCCAATACTGGTGGCAGCCATCCTCAGTTCTCAATGTAGCCACCCCCATGCACCTCCCAGTCCAGCACAGGAAACAACCAACCACGTATAGCTTTGTAGCTCCTACCAGGTATCCCCGGGTCAGTCACAGTCAGTTGATTAACTTGGCCTGCATGGGAGGCCCTCCCAAGAGGCTTCAGATACAGTACATCCAGAGGCTGTCTTCAGACCACAATAAAGCACACCCTGTTGACCTCCACAAGCAGCATACCCAAAGGGTTGTCTCTATAGGCACAGGAGCCAACAGGTAAATCCCTCATTGAGAAGTCAGCCCTCACACAGCAGTTTATACACTGTGGGCATGGCCAGTCATCACAACCAGGCAGCCTGAGAGAAAAATCACACCCAGTAATGTGCTAAAAGCAATCAATGATCAACTACAACAGGAGCATACACACAACACATACAAGGAATACTTCTAGAACACACAGTGCTGGTGATCAGGAAGACTGTGCCACTGGACCACACAGGACACCTACTACATAAGGCCATTCAGTAAAGACTGAGAGACATAAGAGAGCCACCTAATACATAGGAATGAACACAGCGATGCAAGCAAAATAAAGAAACAAAGAAACATGTTCCAAATAAAAGAACAAAACAAAACTCCTGGAAAAGAACTAAATGAAATGGAGGCAACTGACCTACCAAAGATAGAATTTAAAACACTGGTTGTAAGAATGCTTAAGAAACTTAGTGAGAATTTCAACAAAGAGACAATAAACATAAAGAAAAGTATGAAAATCATAAAAAAAATAACCATAAAGAATGTAATAACTGAAATAAGGAATTACAATAGAAAAGAATTAAGGGAAGACGGCACATTAGCTGAATGCTGTGCCTACAGCCTCTCTGGATCACATCAAGGCTGCAGATCAATAGTGGAACAGTCAATTTTGGGAAACATAGAAGGACTGGCTGAATAAGGCCCCCACAAGTAGACCAGTCTAGATCATGAGCACAGCCCCCCCCCAAGAGATTTGACCTGCCAACATTGGAGGCATTGTAGGTGGCAGCATGATGAGTTTTGACCTACTAATGGAAAAGATTTTCTTGCAGAATTCAGCAGGAATGGCTGTCTGCTGCTTATAGAAAAAGTTTCAGTGCTGCTCTGCTGCTCTCCATGGGCAGCTAACAGTGTGCTGTAAGCGACATGCCACTCAACTATAGCTGAAGAACACAAACAACACATTCAAGGGACAATCTTAGATTACCTGAAGAGGTGATCAGAAAGATTGTACCATTGGGTTACAGAGGACACATAGTACATAAGGCCACCAAAAAGAGACTTAGAGACATAAGAAATATACTTACTACATAAAAGCAAACACAGAGAGGAAACTAAAAGGAAGAGACAGAGAAACACTTCTCAAATAAAAAACAAGAGAAAATTCCAGACATAGAATTAAATGAAATGTAAGCAATCAACCCACCAGAGCAAGAGTTTAAAATACAGTTATGAGAATGCATAAGGAACTCAGTACAAACTTCAACAAAGAGATAGCAACCATAAAGAAGGACACAGAAACTATAAAAAACAACCAGTCAGAAATAAAGAATATAATAACTGAAATGAAGACTAAACTAGAATAAATCAATAATAGGTTAGACGAAGCAGAAAATCAAATCAGCAATCTGGAAGACAAGGTAGCAGAAAATACCCATCTGAAACAACAAAAAGAAAAAATGAATTAAAAAAATGAGGATAGCCTGAGAGACCTCTGGAACAAAATCAAGCATAACAGCATTCACATTATAGGGGTACCAGAAAAAGAAGAGGGGGAGCAAGTATTGAAGAAATAATGACTGAAAACTTCCCTAACCTGGCAAAGGAAATAGACACACAAGCCCAGAAAGTACAGAGAGTCTCAATCAAGATGAACCTAAACATGCCCACACCAAGACATTGTAATTAAAATGGCAAAAGTTAAAGACAAACAGAGAATTCTAAGAGCAGTAAGAGAAGGACAAATAGTTACTTAGAAGGGAGCTCCCAAAAGACCATCATCGCATTTCTCAGCAGAAACTTTGCAGGCCAGAAGACAGTTGCAGAAAATATTCAAAGTAATGAAAAACAAGAGTTACAAACAAGACTACT
>PVJL010008097.1:0-60021 GCA_004026885.1 Lyroderma lyra | reverse complement strand
GATTCAATGCTTCCATTAAAAGGCATAGGGTAGTTGAATGGGTAAGAAAACAAGACCCAGACATTGGTCATCTAAAAGAGACTCACTTTGGAAGGAAAGACACACATAAACTGAAAGTAAAGTGATGAAAAGGGATTTTTCATGCAAATGGAAATGAAAAAAAAAATGCTGGGATAGAAATACTTATATCAGACAAAAATAAGCTTTAAAACAAAGACTATAACAAGAGACAAGAGGACATTACATAATTCTGAAGGGATCAATCCAACAGAAGGGCACCACTGTTGTAAATATTTAAGCACCCTACATAGGAACAACTAAATACATAAAGCAAATATTGGCAGAAAGGCAGATATCAACAGTAACACAGTCATAGTAGGAGACTTTAACATTCCACTGAAACCAGTGGACAGATCTTCCAGACAGAAAATCACCATGGATACAATGACTTTAAATGACACATTAGACCAGCTAAATTTAATTGATATGTTTAGAACATTTCATCCCAAAGTAGCAGAATATACATTCTTTTCAAAATTACATGGAACATTTTCCAAGATAAACCACATGCTAGGCCACAAAAAAGCCTCAATAAATTTAATAAAATTGAAATCATATTAGGCACTTTCTCTGACCACAACAGTATAAAACTAGAAATCAATTATTAGAAAAAAATAACTGAAAAAAGCACAAACACATAAAGGCTAAATAATATGCTGCTAAACAATGAATAGGTCAGCAATGAGATTAAGGAAGAAATCAAAAGGTACCTTGGGACAAACAGAAATGAAAACACAACTCCCCCAAATCTAGGGACACGGCAATAGCAGTCCTAAGAGGGAAATATATAGCAATGCAGGCCTACCTAGAGAAACAAGAAAAATCTTAACTAAACAATTTAACATTACACCTAAGGAAACTGAAAAAGAAGAGCAAACAAAACCCTAAGTGAGTAGGAGAAAGGAAATAATAAATGAGCAGAAATAAATGAAATTGAGATTAACAAGACAATAAAAAAGGTCAATAAAACAAAAAGATTGTTTTCAAAAAGATAAACAAATTTGAGAAACCTCTAACAAGACTCATGAGATAGAGAAAGAGAGGACCCAAATAAATAAAATTAGAAATGAAAGAGAAGTGACAACAGACACCATAGAAATACAAAAATGTATAAAAAAATACTACAAGCAACTATACACCAACAAATTGGACAATCTGGGAAAAATGGATAGGTTCTTAGAAACATAAAAGCTTCCAAGATTAAATCAAGAAGATAAAGAAAATCTAAACTGATCAATTACTTACAACAAAATAAAATCAGTAATAAACAATTTCCCAACAAACAAAACTTCTCGACCAGATGGCTTATGTGAATTTTAACAAACATTCCAAAAAAATTAACATTTATTCTCCTCAAACTGTTTCAAAAGGTTCAAAAGAGGGAAGGCTCCCAAACTCATGAGACCACCCTTATCCTGATTCTAAAACCAGACAAAGACACTACAAAAAAAGGAAGAAAGAAAACTATAGACAATATTTCGGGTCGGCTTTAGCTCAAGCGGTTACTTCGTCATGGTGCAACCGACAATATTTCTTAGAAACATATATTCAAAAATTCTCAACAAAATACTAGCAAATAGAATCTAGCAATACATTTTAAAAATCATACACCATGAGTAGGTGGGATTCATTCCTGGAATGCAAGTTTGGCTCAATATATGTAAATCAATAAAGGTGATACACCACATAAACAAAATTTAAAAATGAAAATCATGTGGTCTTTACAATAGATGCAGAAAAAGGGTTCAGTACAATCCAGATACAGTTAATGATAAAAACTCTCAACAAATTGAGAATAGAAGGAATGTCTCAGTATAATAAAGGCTATAAAGTGTGCAAACTCATTCTAGAAAAAGTGACATAACTAATTGCTGAGTATCACTGCAATCACCTTTGAAGTACTCCCCTTGGGAGCTCTGTATTCCTGACAGTGTCTAGTTCACCCTTTAAAGCACTTTTGGAATGCTTTTTCCATAAAGCTCATCACAGCTGTCATCGTATTTCCCTTGATGTCCTGAACATCATCAAAATGTCTGCCTTTCAATATTTCCTTTACTTTGGGGTAAAAAGAAAAGTCACTGGGGGCCAGATAAGGTGAGTAGGGAGGGTGTTCCAATACAGTGTGTTCCAATACAGTTATTTGTGTACTGGCTAAAAACTCCCTCACAGACAGTGCTATGGAAGGTGGTGCATTGTCATAATGCAAGAGCCAGGAGTTGTTAAAAAGTTCAAATAATTTTTGTCTAACTATTTCACACAGCCTTTTTTGCACTTCCAAATAGTAAACTTGGTTGACTCACCAGCTGTTACAAATTCATAATGAACAATCTCTTTGATATCAAAAAGGGTTATCAACATTGTTTTGACTCTTGATTCAGACTGATGGAACTTTTTGGTTTTGGACTATTGGCTTACTTACATTCTGCACTTTGATGCTTTGTTTCAGGGCCATATTGGTACACCCATGTTTCATAACCAGTGATAACACATCCCAAAACATTATCTTGCCTCTTTAAGAGGTTTTGGCAAACATCAACTCTCATTTTCTTTTGTTCATCAATGAGTTTCTTTGGGACCATTTTTGTATACACCTTTCCCATGCCAAAATTTTCAATTAAGATTTTTCTAACTGTTTCTCTATCATTGATTCCTTGGTTTGCTATGTTTCTCACAGTCAGCCAACACTTTTGATGCACAATTTGATGAATTTTTGTAATATTTTCATCCGTTCTCATTACTGGCAGCCCTGACCTCTGTTCATTAGTGATGCCTTCTCCTTCTTCAGAAAAACTTTGGCATTATCTTCATAGACTTGGACTAACCTGTCTCTGATTTCACTTCCACTCTTGTTAGGTTTAACAAGAAATTTAATGTTTGGCATTGCTCTAATTCAAGCTCCAACAGTCTCACGAAAGCACAAAAAACACCCAATATTGATAATGAATACCACTTAACAAGACACTGCCATGTGTTGACACAAACACAGCTGTGAGACACAGCTATACTAAGGTTAATTAATTTTACCAAGTTGTTTGTACAATATTGCCAACAGAAGCACATAGTGTCAAGTTCAAGAACTTAATTGTCAGACCTTGAATTATAAACCCACAGTTAATATCATACTCAATGTGGAAAAGCTAAAAGCATTCCCCTGAAGATCAGGAACAAGACAAGGATGTTTATTTTTCTCCACTCTTATTCAACATAATACTGCAAGTCCTAGCCACAACAATTAAACAAGAAAAACCAATAAAATGCATCCATATAGGAAAAGAAGAAGTAAAGCTATCATTATTGGCAGACGACCTAATACTATATAGAGAGGACCCCAAAGATTTGACCTTGAAATTATTGGAACTAATAAACAAATGTAGTAAAGTATCAGGATACAAAATTAATATCCATAAAGTAGCTATATTCTTATACATTAATAACAAACTAGCAGAAAGAAAAATTAAGAAAGCAATCTCATTGGTAATTGCATAAAGAAAAATACCCAGGAATAAATTTAACCAATAAAGTAAAATACCTGTACTAGAAAATTATAAGACAAGTCAAAGAAGATACATATAAATGGAAACACATGCCATGCTCATAGATAGGAAGAATTAATATAGTTAAAATGTCTCTACTATCCAAAGCAATCTGTAGATTCAATGCAATTACAATCAAAATACTAAGGTCTGTATTTTTTATCTTTACAGAACTAGAACAAATAATCCTAAAATTTATATGAAACCATAAAAGACCTAGAACAATAAAAATAATAAAAAACAAATTTGAACTCAGGGACATTTTACCTAAGCAATTCATTTCTAAATGTAGCTGCCTTTATCAGTTGTGTAACCACTGGATAGAGTTCTAAGCTATCAGAAAGTGAGAAGTTGAAACAGTATAAAATTCAGAGACTATTTGGCCTACATATACAGTTATGTACTTCTTGATAATTCCCTCATCTATTTTCTCTGTTTCTTCCCATACCTAAGCAGAAATGGAACCAGGTCACTTTGGCCACCAGCCTCAAACATTCACTGTGAATTGATCTCTAAGACAGGCTGGAGAGAGAATTTTAATCATGTCATTTGTACATACAAAATTCTTCCCTCATATACCATTATTCGTGTGAGATTGAGCTTACCTAATGCAGCCAAACAGAACCTAATTAATTCAGTGGATGGAAGTGTTCCTGCCCAGAAGGGTCAGCCAATAGCATAAGGTATTAATCTGTTTTATCAGAATGGATTGGCTCATAAACATATAACAAAGCTACCCCATGGTAGCTTTAACTAGTTACTTTTATTTCCCAATTTTGAAAATGCTAATGATTATTTCAGCATTGCTTTGTCCAGATGCTATGGGTACAATGACAGATGATTACTGGAGAGTCTGGAATAGACTAAGTGTCTGGCTGAGAGACTGAGGAAGAAAAACCTGAGAAAGAAAAATGCTGAGAAAGAAAAACAAAGTTGAAAGAATTATGCTACCAGATATTGAATTATACTATGAGACCAAAGTTATCAATACAGTATGGTGTTGGCATAAAACAGGCACATATATCAATAGAACAGAACAGACAGTCCAGAAATAAATTCATGTCTATATGGCACATTAATTTATGACAAAAAAATACAAGAATTTACATTAGGGTTAAGACAGTCTATTCAACAAATGGAAAAAAAAAATGGTGCTGGAAAAACTGGATAGATACAGGCAAAAAAAAAAAAAAAATTGGACCACCTTCTTACCCCATATATAAAAATAAGCTCAAAATGAATTAAAGACTTAAATATAAGATCTGAAACCATTAAACTACTAGAAGAAAAGATAAGAAATAACCTCTCAGACATTATTCTTAGCAATACCTCCAGTGAATGACATATCTCCTCAGACAAGGGAAACAAAGAAAAAATAAACAAATGTAACTACATCAGACTAAGAATTTTTTTTTTTTTACAGCAAAAGAAACCATCAACAAAACAAAAAGACATCCCAGAGAATGGGAGAAGATATTCACCAATAAGGCAGTTGATAAAGCGTTAATATCCCAAATTTGTAAAAAAAAAAAAAATACCTCATACAACTTAAAACCAAAAAATAAAATAAAATAATAAAAAATACCCAATAAAGTAAATGGGCAGAAGACCTGACTAGACATTTCTCCAAAGAGGACATACAGATGGTCAATAGACACATAAAAAGATGTTCACCATCACTAATCATCAGAGAAGTGCAAATCAAAACCACAATGAGATACCATTTCACTCCTGTCATGATGGCTTTCATCAATAAGTTGACCAACAACAAGTGTTGGTGAGAATGTGGAAAAAAGGAAACCCTTGTTCATTGTTGGTGGGACTGCAAATTCATCAAGCCACTATGGAAAACAATATGGAGGTTCCTCAAAAAATTAAAAATGGAATGACCTCATGATCTAGCAATTCTACTCCTGGGCATTTTTCCAAAGAAATCCGAAATACTAATTTGAAAACACATGAACCCTTATGTTTACCACAGCATTATTCACAATAGCCAAGATACAGAAACAACCTAAATACTCATCAATAAACAACTGGATATAGCAACTGTGGTACATTTACACAATGGAGTATTACTAAGCCATAAAGAAGAATAGAGTCTTACCATTTGCAACAACATGGATGAAACTAGAAGTTATCATGCTAAATAAGTCAGACTGAGAAAAACAAATACCATATGATCTCACTTTATGTGGAATTTAAAGAACAGAATAAATAAACAATCAAAATAGAAATTGACTTCAACTGATGGAATCAGATGGAAGGGAGAATGGGGGGTGGGTGAGAAGAGGGAAGGGATTGAGAAATGCAAATTGGGGACACATAATGGTTACAGAGATGTGAGGTACAATATGAAGTGTATAGGTAACAATGTCAAAAAAGCTATGCAGAGTGTCAGGTGGACAGTAAACCCATCAGCAGAGGCACTTCATAAATTATATAGATGCCTACCCACTATGTTGTACACCTGAAAAATAATACAAATTAATTTTGAATGTCAACTATTACACACACACACACACACACACACACACATTCATGGGATGTAGAGTATAGTACAGGGAATCTAGTCAATGGTATTATAACAGCTATGTAATGCATCAAATGGGAAATAAATCTTGGAGTTATCACTATATAAGGACTGTAAATGTCTCAGCATTTTGTTCTCTGGTACATGTGAAACTAATAAAAAAATACACTAAAAAAACAAACAGCAAATTAGATAAATCAGATGATCTAATCAGTGATTTGGAAGATAAAAAAGTAACCAAAAAATCCAATAGGAATTTAAAAAGAAAAAAACAGATCAAGGAATATGACGATAGATTAAGGGACCTCTGGAAAAACATCAAGCATAACAATGTTTGCATCATAAGAGTACAAGAAGAAGAAAGAAATCAAGGAATCAGGAACCAATTTGAAGAAACAATGATTGAAAACTTTCCTAACATGGAAAAGAAAATACACATACAAAGCCAGAAAGTGCAGAGAGTTTTAAGAAGATAAACTCAAAAGAGATTCACACTAAGACACATCATAATTAAAATGGCAAAGATTAAAGACAAAGAAAGAATCCTAAAAGCAGCAGGAGAAATACAACTAGTTACCTACAAAGGACTCCTGTAAAACTATCAGCTGATTTCTCAATAGAAAATTTACAGGTCAGAAAGGAGAGGCACAAAATATTTAAAGTGATAAAGAGCAAGGACCTACAACTAAGATTACTCTATCCAGCAAGTCTATTACTTAAAATTGAGGGAGAGAGAAAGAACTTTCCAGACAAAAATCAAACAAAAACAACAACAGCAACAACAAAAACTAAAGAAATGTATTACCACCAAGTCAATATTACAAGAAATGTTAAAAAAAAAAACTTTTTAAAGCAAAGAAAAGGAAAAACAAAACAAAAAACCATAAATATGAAAAATAAAATGGCAATAATGAGGTACCTATTGATAATCACTTTAAGTGTAAATGGGAAAATGCTCCAATAAAAAGACAGGGTAGCTGAATAGATAAGAAAACAAGACCCAGCTCCTGAGCCATTTTCCTGCTCGAGCCCACTCCTACCTCTCTGGAGTGTACTTTCTCTTCAATAAACTATCTTTTTGTTTCACCACTTAAAAAAACAAAAAGAAAAAGGGAAAACAAGACCCAGGCATATGCAGTCTACAAGAGACCTACCTCAAAAGACACACATAGACTGTAAGTAATGAGATAGAAAAAGATATTTTATGCAAATGAAAACAAACAAAAAAAAGCTGAGGTTGTAAAACTTATATCAGACAAAACAAACTTTAAAACAAAGACTGTAAGAAGAGACAAAGAAGGACATTACATATGATAAAGAGATCAGTCCAACAGAAGGATACTACTCTAACAAACATGTATGCATCCAAAATAAAAGCACCTAAATATATAAAGCAAATGTTGACCAACATAAAAGGAGAGATCAACAGTAATTCAATCATTGTAGAGGACTTTAACAACACATTGATACTAATAGACAGATATTCCAGACCAAAAATTAACAAAGAAACAGCACTTAGGCCCTTGAGCAACTCTCTCGCTCAGGCCTGCTCCTACCTCTTTGGAGTGTACCCTCTCTTTTAATAAGCTATCCCTTTGTTTCACCTTATTTCCTTTTAATAAACTACTTCTTGGTTTCAACTCAAAAAAAAATAAATAAAAGGCAAAAAGGACACAGCACTTAAATCACACAATAGACTAGATAGATTTAATTGATATTTTTATAGCATTCCACCCAAAAGTAGCAGAATATATTCTTTTCTCTTTTTTTTAATTTATTGGGGTAATATTGATTAGTAAAAATAACATAGGTCTCAGGTGTACAATTCTACAGTATGTCGTCTATGTGTTGTATTATGTGTTCATCCCCCAGAGTCAGTTACCTTTGCATTACCATATATTTGTATCCCTATCCCTTCTTCCCCCACCCCACCTACCACTTTACCCACAGGTAACTACTAAATTATTCACTGAGTCCATGAGTTTTGTTTCTTTTATGCTTCCATTTTTTTCTTAACAATCAAACTAAATTTCTCTATCCCTTTCCTTTGTTTTACCCACTCTCCCATCCCTCCTCCCATCTTAAAGAGTCCCTCTAACATTCTTTGTAGTACTGTTTTGGTGGTGATGTGTTTCTTTAACTTTTCCTTATCTGAGAAGCTCTTTATCTGTCCTTCAATTTTGAATGCTAGCCTTGCTGAATACAATATTCTTAGTTGTAGATCCTTGGTTTTCATCACGTTGAATATTTTCTGCCAATTCCTTCTGGCCTGTAAAGTTTCTAATGAGAAATCAGCTGAGAATTGAATGAGTGTCCCTTTATAAGTTACTACTTACATTTCTCTTGCTGTTTTTAGAATTTCTCTTTTTCTTTAACTTTTGCCATTTTAATTTTGATGTGTCTTGGTGTGTTCTTGTTTGAGATCATCATGTTTGGGATTCTCTGTGCATCTTGGACTTGTATGTCTATTTCCTTTACCAAGTTAAATTTTTTTTCAGTCATTATTTCTTCAAATAATTTCTTGATCCCTTGCTTTTCCTTTGTCCCTTCTGGTACACCTGTTATTCTAATATTCTTCTGCTCCCAGAAGAATCTCAAACCATCTTCTTTTTTCTGGATTATCATATCTATCTGTTCTAAATAGGAGTTTTCTGCTGGGTTTTCCTGCAAATCACTGCTTTGCTCTTCTATTTTATCTAGTTTGATGACTTTTAATCCATTCTTCATTTCAGTCAATGTAGTCATTTCTTTGTGGTCCTTTATAATGATTTGTAAGTCTTCTTTAATGCTTGCTATCTTTCTGTTGAAATCACCATTCAGTTTCTTAAGCATTTTTATAATAATTGCTTTGAGCTGTTTCTGATGGGTCATCTGTCCTCATCTCTTAAATTCTCTGGTTTCTCATTTTTGCAGCCTCTCTGGACCCTCCCAGCTGCTGAATACTGGGCAGCAGAGGTCTGTGGGGAAGGGGTGTTTGTGGTTTTGTTTTCTTCCTGTGGTTCTTGAGGTCATGCAGGGAGATTGGGCATGATTGTGCCTTTCTGTTCTCAGCTTTCACCATGCATGAATTCTGCCCTGAGCCTTGGGGTCAGTCCTGTTTGCAGGTCTTTTGAATCATCCTGGTTGTGGGCTGAGAAACACGCATGCAGCCCCCTCTCTTTTTCTCCTTTCCAGCAAGAACATTCACATTGCAGCAACTCACCAACCAGTCACTCCTCCTCCTCTGGGAACTGGAGTGTAGTCTGACCACTGCATTTTGTGGACCTGTCTGCACCTCCTCGGGCCAAAATGAGGTCATTGCAGTATCTCACACCCCACCTGTGGGCCTCATTTTTCTGTCCTGCAGACTGAGTGAGGGCTGCAGAGCTCTCCTACCATCTTCTTTCTCTTCCCTCCCTCATGGGTAGACTTCCAAGTGGGGACAAATGCAGTCATGTCCTTGCCCTTCTTTTTATTTCTCCTTTGTTTAACCCTCTGCCCATCTGCAAGTACCTTAATGTGACAAGTGGACATTTTAGCTGTGTGTGTGCATTGTGTAGAGAGTCCTTGGTTGAGATATAGGTGTTTTATTAGTTGCAATCTCCAGAGTAATTTTTTGGAAGTTCCTCTCATGCCGCCATTTTGTTGCATCTCAGAATATATTCTTTCCAATTGCACATAGAACATTTTTCAAAATAGACCACATGCAAGGCCAAAGAACAAGTCTCTATAAATTTAAGAAGATTAAAATCATATCAAGTGTTTATTCCAACCACAATGATCTGAAACTAGAAATCAATTACAAAAAAACCAGAAATGCACAAACATGTGGAGACTAAATAACATGCTACTACACAATAAATTGATTAACAATGAAATCAAGAAATAAATTAAAATATAACTTGAGATAAATGAAAATAAAAAACACAATGAACCAAAATCTATCACAGTGAAAGTAGTCCTAAGAGGAAAATATAACAGTGCAAGCCTACCTCAAGAAACAAGAAAAATCTCAAATGAACAGTCTAACTTTACACTTAAAGGAATAAGAAGAACAGCAAACAAAGTCCAAAGAGAGTAGATGGAGGGGAATAACAGAAATCAGATGAAAAATAAACAAAATGGAACAAAAAAATGATACAAAAGATCAATGAAACCAAAATTCTTTCTTTGAAAAGATAAATTATACCAATAAGTCCTTAATTAAACTCAGTAAGAAAAAAAGAGAGACAACCCAAATAAATAAAATCAGAAATGAAAGAGAAGTGACAATTGATACCACAGAAATACAAAAATTGTGAGAAAACATTATGAACAATTTTATGCCTACAAATTGGACAATCAAGAAGAAAGAAATGGATAAATTCCTAGAAGCATACCATCTTCCACATCTGAAACAGAAACAGAAAATCTGAACTGATAGATTACTATTAATGAAATCAAATCAGTAATAATAATAATAATAATAATAATAATAATAATCTCCTACCAAACAAAAGTCCTGGAATGGGTGGCTTTCCATGTGAATTTTACCAAACATTAAAACTATTCTAAAAATATTGAAGAGAAAGGAAGGCTCCAAGTTCATTCTACAAGACCACCATTACCCTGATTCCACAAACATCCAAAGACATTACAAAAAAAAAAAATACTGTAGGCAGATATTCCTGATAAACATAGATGCAAAAATCTTCAACAAAATATTGGCCAACCAAATTCAGCAATACATTAAATAGATCATCTGAGACCTGACAATTAAGTTTGTGAATTCATTCCAGAAAAAGTGCTACATACCTCATTGCTGAATACAACTACAGTCACCTTTGAAGTATTCCCCTTGGGAAACTATACACCAATGCTAGTGCCTAGTCAACTCTTCCAAGCAATTTTGGAACTCTTTTTCTGGAATGACCATCAAAGCTGTCATCATATTAATATTGTCCTTGATGTCCTGAATGTCATCAAAATGTCTTCTGTTCAATATTTGTTTTATCTTTGGGTAAAGAAAAAAGTAATTGAGGGCCAAATCAGGTGAGTAGGGAGGGTATTCCAATACAGTGATTTGTGTACTGGCTAAAAACTCCCTCACAGTCAGTGCTGGTCCATTGTCATGATGCAAGAGCTATGAGTTGGTGGTGAAAAGTTCAGGGTGTTTTTATTTGCTTCATGCAGCCTTTTCAGCACTTCCAAATATAAATAGTAAACTTGGTTGACCATTTGTCCAGTTGGTACAAATTCACAATGAACAATCTCTCTGATATCAAAAAAGTTTATCAACATCATTTTGACTCTTGATTTGGATTGATAGAACTTTTTTGTTTGTGGAGAATTGGCTGACTTCCATTGTGCGTTTTGATGCTTTGTTTCAAGGTCATGTTGGTACACCCATGTTTCATCACCAGCCCAAAATATGTTCTTCCCTCTCCAAAAGGTCTTGAAAAACTTTCTAACTTTAGAATTAATAATGAGTTCATCAGTGAACTCCTTCATGACTATTTTTGCACACACCTTTCTCATGCCAAGATTTTCAGTTAAGATTTTTTTAACTATTTTCTCTATTGATGCTTACTTGGTTTGCTATGTTTCTCACTGTCAGCTGACAATTTTGACACACAATTTGATAAAATTTTGCAATGTTTTCATCAATTCTGTGTGTTACTGGCCAAGTTGAACTCTCTTCATCAATGATATTTTCTCTCCCCTCAGAAAGAGGAGAGAAATTCATTTAATTCATTTGTACACTGCTGTTTTCTTTATGGCATTATTTCCATAAACTTGGAATACTCTCTCACTGATTTCACTTCCACTCTTGCCAAGTTTAACAAGAAATTTAATGTATGTCATTGCTCTAATTCAAGCTCCAACATTCTCATATAGCACACAAAAACATGAAACAACAATAATGAACACCGCTCAGCAAAACATCACCTTACATCAACATGAACGCAGCTGTGAGACACAGTTATACCAAGGTTAATGAACCTTACAGAGTTGTTTGTACAGTGCTTCTAATGTAAGTGCATGGTGGCAAGTTTGTGAACTTATTTGTCACACCTCATACACCATGATCAAGTGAGATTTATTCCTGAGAAGCAAGGTTAATTTAATATCAGCAAGTTAATTAATGAGATACACCACATAAACAAAATGAAAGATAACAATCATATGACATAATAATGGAGGCAAAAAAAATTGACAAAGTTCAGCATCCATTTATGAAAAAAGCTCTTAGCAAAATGGGAATAGACCAACATATATCAACATAATTAAGGCCTTATAGAACAAATTCACAGATAACATTATATTTAATGAGGAAAAGCTAAAAGTATTTTTGTAAGATCAGAAACAAGACAAGGATATCCACTTTCACCACTTTTATTCAATATAGTATTGGAAGTCCTAGTCACAACAATCATACAATAATAAGAAATAAAAGGCATATTGGAAAGAAAGAAGTACAACAGCCATTATTTGCAAGTAATGCGATACTATATAGAGAGAACCCCAAATATTCCATCAAAGATATTAGAATTAATAATGAATTCAGTAAAGCAAAATTAATATTCAGGAATCAGTTGTGTTTTTATACACCAATAATGAATAATCAGAAAAAGAAATTAAGAAAACATCTCATTTACAATTGCATCAAGAAATAAATTTAATCAAGGAAGTAAAAGATATGTACTTGGAAAATTATAAGGTATTGAAGAAATAAATTAAAGAAAATACCAATAGGTGAAACCATATAACATGCTCATGAATAGAAAGAATTAACATTGTTAAAGTGTCTATACTATTCAAAGAAATCTATAGATGCAATGCAATCCCTACCAAAATACCAATGGCATTTATTTTACAGAACTAGAACAAATAATCCTATAATTTATATGGAACAATGGAAAACACCAAATAGCCATGGCAATCCAAAGAAAGAAAAATTGGAGGTGTCATGCTGCCTGATATTAAACTATACTACAAGGCTATAGTAATCAAAATACCATGGTACTGGCATAAAAATAGATACATAGATCTGAAACAGAATAAAGAGCCCTGAAATAAACCCACATCTATATGGTTAATTAATTTATGACAAAGGAGACAAGAACATACTCTGGGGTAAAGACAGTTTATTCAATAAATAGTGCTGGGAATACTGGACAGATACATGCTAAAATAAATAAATAAATAAATAAGTAAATAAAACTGAGTCACCTTCTTATGCCATATATAAAAATAAACTCAAAATGGATTAAAGACTTAAATGTAAATCCCAAAACCGTAAAACTCTTAAGAAAACATAGGCATTAAACTCTCCAACATTATCCTTAGTAATGTTTTTTCCGATATATCTTCTCAGGCAAGGGAACCAAAAGAAAAAATAAATAAATGAAACTACATAAACTTAAAAGATTTTTTTTCACAGCAAAGGGAATTATCAACAAAACAAAAAGACATCTTATAGAATGGGAGAAGATATTAGCCAATGACACATCAAATAAGAGGTTAATATTCAAAAGTTACAACAACAAAAACATTTCATACAACCTAACACCAAGAAAATGAACAATCCAGTTAAAAAAATGTGCACAGGACCTGAAAAGACATTTGTCCAGAGGACATAAAGATGGCCAATAGACATGTCAAAAGATGTTCAACATCACTCATCATCAGAGAAATGCAAATAACAACCACAATGAGATATCACCTCATACCTGTCAGGATGGCTATCATCAATAAATCAACAGACAACAAGTGTTGGCAAGAATGCTTTAAAAAAGGGAACCATCATACATTGTTTCTAGGATTGCAAACTGGTGCCACTATAGAAAACAGCAATAGAGTTCCCTCAAAAAAATAAAAATAAAACTATGTTATGACCCAGCAATTCCACTTCTTGGTATTTATCTGAAGAAATTCAAAGCACTAATTTAAAAATATATATGTGTCCCTATGTTCACTGCAGCACTATTTACAATAGCTAAAATATAGAAGCAACTAAAATTCCCATCAATAGACAATTGGGTAAAGAAGAAGTGGTACATACATGCAATAGAATGTAACTCAGTCATAAAAAATAAAATAAAATTTTTCCATTTGTGACAACATGGATGGACCTAGAAGGTATTGTGCTAAGTGAAATAAGTCAGACAGAGAAAGACAAATACTATATAATCTCATTTATATGTGGAATCTAAAGAATAAAATAAACAAAACAAAACAAAACAAAAAAGAAATAGACTCATAGATACAGAGAACAAACTGATTGTTTCCAGACTGAAAAGGGATTAGGAGACTGGCTGAAAAAGTTGAAGGGATGAAGAAGTACAAATTGGTACTTAAAATGTAATCACAGGGATATGAAGTACAGGGATATTGTAATAGCTATGTATTGTGCCAGGTGAATACTAGCTAGTAACTAAGATCACTGAATAAATTATATAAATGTCAAACCACTACACTGTACATCTGAAACTAATATAAAATAATATTCAATGTCAACTCTAATTGAAAATTTTAAAAAAGGAAAATAAATAAGCATAAAAAGGGGAAAACTGAGGGAACCAAAGAGAAAGAGGAAAAACAACACTTTGTCACTAGTTACTCAGCACTTAGAAGTTGGAGCTATGAGAAAGACAATTGGTAGGACAGTAGGACCACTGATGCCCAGGTGCAAACTGTAGTTCTTTATCCACACTATGTGGGGTCAGATAGGGAACTAGGGTTGCCCCACATTTTCTTCTATGATTTAGAGATATATGGGCCTCTCACTCCCAAAATTTCACTCCTAGCCTTTTGGGCTTATGTCTGAAATTATTTGACTAAAGAGGTACTTCTTTTATTTAAGATATTGTCCCCTCTTTAAGAGCTCAATTCCCTTTAGCTGGTAATACACTGATTCTCAGCAGTTATGAATAACTTATTATAGATTTATGCGATCCTTAAAAAAAGCAACCACTGGACACTGTTCTGGGCTGAACTGTGTTTCCCTCAAAATTCACATGTTGAGGTTCTAATCCCTAGTACCTCGTGATGTGACTATATTTTGAGACAGGGCTTTTAAAGAGGTGATGAAATTAAAATGAGGCCATTAGTTTGGGCACTAATCTGATCTGATGTTCTTATAAGAAGAGATTAAGAATACACAGAGATACAGGAAGGATGTGCACCCACAGAGTAAAGGCAATATAAAGGCACAGTGAGAAGGTGGCCTTCTGCAAGGCAGAAGGGAGGCCTTGGAAGAGCCCAAACCTGCCAACACCGTGATCCCAGACATGCAGACTTCAGAACTGTAAGAAATAATTTTCTGTTGTCTTATCTAACAGTCTATAAGTAGAATAACATGGACACCACTGGAAAAGGGCTATTGGTATAAATTTATTATTTTCATGAATAGATAGATAGATAGATAAACATAGATGTGAGTATATGCTTGGATTAGTATGTACACATATTTTTCTAACTCCATCTCCTGAGAGGTCTACCCATTAATGATAAACACACAATACTCAGATCTTTTTTCCAATCATCTTTCACCAATAAAAGGAACTAGGGAACTTTGTGAAGTGATTGATCCCAGGACAATCACAGGGAAAACACAAGATGATCCTAACACATCTTGTGCCAGAAAAAAAAAAAAGCTCAAAAATGATAGAGGCTTGTAGAATGATCACAAGAGCTAACCTGCAGGACATCTTAAAGCCAAAGCTAGAATGTTTAGGGTACCAAATAGATAGTGATAGTATTGAGTTACACACACAAAGCATAAAAAAAAAATCCTTGAGTCCTTTCTGATATAAATTTTAAAAATTAACATAATAAACAGATAAAGGGAAAAGGAGAGCTCTTTCTTGTAGTTGAATTCCAATTAATAAATATAGAATAAAAGAGGGATATAAAAAAATTCCCATTAGACAAACACCACAGTAATAACTGTCTCAGAGAGGATCTACTAATACTTTAGGACAAAAAGCATGTGCATAGCCTCTGTGGAGCTTTCCAAAAATATTTACTATCTGCAAAAGGAGTGACAGTAAACTTACAATGGTAAAATCTCAGCAGAAAACAGCTTTACCAAGTAATCAAGGTCAATGTCAATAGTAATTAAACATACACATTAGGGATCCCATGACTTGATACACTAAGGACACAATTTATTCTGTGGTATTTTTGAGAAAAGAGTATAACCTCAGGCCAGTCAGGAGAAAATACCAGACAAATCCAAATGAAGGGACATCTAGCAAAATAACTGACCAAAATGCTTCAAATATATCATGAAAAGGAAGGCACAACTGAGGAATTACAGATTATGGGGGAATAAGGAGAAATAAAAACCAAATACAATGTGAAGTCCTGGCAAGGGTTCTTGAACATGAACAGACATTTGATAAAATTAGAATAAGATCTTTCTTTTGTTAACTATTAAGATATTATGCTAACACTGATTTCCTAGTTTAAGTAATTGTTCTATAGTTATGTAAAATGTTAACATTAGGGGGAATTGGGTGAGCAATATAAAGGAAATTTCTTTATTATTTAGACAATTCTACAAATTTAAAATTAGTTCAAAATAAAAACTTGTTTTTTTTTTTTAACTAAGTCCAAGCACTGCTGAGTGGACAGCTGGAAGTAAATACCCTGTGTCCTTTTGGAGGTCATTCTTGCTTTGTTCATTTTAAAATCTAGCTTGAAAACTTATCATTGAAACCTGTAGTCCTAAAAATATCTTTTCAGTGCACAATGTCCCGAACTAATAGAACATTGGAATGTCTACATGCTTCCAATTTCCTCTTCAGCTCTCACATCGGTAACATCCAACATTTGTACAATTTACCATGTGCTCTGTTATCTGTTACTTCTGTGAACTTGCTGTGCATTCTCTGTTTTATTGGTCTTCTGATTTTACAATAGGTTGAAGGGCTAAATCCCTTTTTATGGCTTGCCGAGCAGGATACCAATGTTTTCTTTTCTGCTATCCCATTCCAAGCAAATTACCACAAAATGGTCATTTCCTTTCTGTAAGCTGAGACCAGTGAAAAAGTATTTTTTTGCTAGAATGTCAGAGATGGAACAGTTAAGGGTTATAAGTTGTCATAAATCAGATACTCACTCTACAAGACTGAGAACATTTTATACCTGCAACGTTTACTACAGGGAGCTGACTTCCCTAAGCTGCTCTCTGGATCAAAATCATCTTAGCTGGACATTCTGACAAAATTCCATGATGCACTTGAGGTGGGACTGAGTGTGGGGAGTAAGGAGTCACAGAGTAGAGAGGGAAGAGGAATATAAGATTGAAAGTATCGACACAACCAGCTTGCATGTATCTTTAATTTTACAAAGTGTTTTTCCATTGATCTCATTTGATATAACAATACTTTGTGATATGTCTAAATTCTTATTTCTATTGTACAGACAAGAAAACTGAGACCTTGAGAAAACCTAGAAAGTGTTTGAGAGGCCTACTCAGAACAAAAATCAAGTTAATATTGAGCCAGAACCAATATCTATTTTGACACAAAGTCTTAAATTTTTCCAATATTAACTTCAATTGTTTTCTTCCATATAAAAGCTATCTCTATTTGTCATACAATAAAACTGACATGCCCCAAATGCCAGTTCTCCTTCCATTGAAAGGAATCTCCAACTGTCCTGCCCTCCTTCCACATTCAACAGCTGCAGTCTTAGGCCATCTATGCTACACAATCAGGAGCAGAGTCAAATGAAACCATCTGGCCAAGGAGATGCGAACTGGCTTTCCATTTGATAGTGACAAATATTGCTCTCACATGCAGAGATGATCCCAAGCCATGTCTCTTTTATCCAATATATGCAGTCTCCATGAAATAAAAAGTCTTGCTCCCATGTCACCTTTCCTTGTATTTATATTTTGCTTTTGGGTAAAAAAATAGGGTCGTTTGGATGGAAACCAAAAGCTCATAAAATGTAATGGAATTCATTAAAGTCACATCAACATTGCCAGCTACCAGAGAAAGAACAAGGAAGTAAGGTATTGGGTGTGGATCTTATTTGAGGAATAAGGGACAGATATCCTGATATCAAAAGAGCAAGAACTCTGAATTTAAAGAGCTGAACTTTCAAATACATACCAAAACTGTCATCACCCCAATTTTGTCTCCTCCAGGGCTTCCTCTTCCCCAGAGAGTGTTGCTAAGTCTTAAGTGATTTATAAAAAGAAAAAAAAATATGTGAGGAGCTTAAACCACTAGCATATACTTATTCTTCCTAGATCCTATTTGCCCAAATTATATGTTTGGTATACGTTTGTGTAAATACCAATGTTCAGGTTCAAGGGAGGACACAAAAATGAAAAGTTACTCTTATTTGTTCCTCTAACAGATTGTGAAATTGTATTTCTCAACTATAATCCTTATAGGGAATCCAAAAGCTAAAGCAATGATTGTCTTACACATGTGGCCCAGGCTGCCAATGGGGCTCACTGTATACTTCTAATTTGAAAGCACAAATGAACACTGGTGTACGGGAAGCAGAAATGCATTCTCTTTATGAAACTTTAAAAGTGTTGTGCTTGGCACGACCTTTCAGAAGAGCAATATGGCAGTATATCTCAGGACTCTCAAAACTGCTCTTACTCTGCAGCTAATAATTTCTATTCTAGAAAATATTCTAGAGAACTAATTTTAAATATAGGAAAAGGCTCCAAAAATAATGGGGCTTATAACATTCTTTATTATAGGAGAATATTAGAAAGGACTAAGTAATTATAGGAGAGTGGCATCATCAAAATAGTAGAATGGGAGTTTTTTACAATCTTCCACAAAGATTAAAGATTTAAACAATCACTCACTGATAACAGGACCTTTGTGAAAGTCCAGTAGTTCAGCAGAGAAGTTATAGTACACTGTTGGAGAAAAAAAGATCAAGATTGCACAAACTGAATAGGGTAAAAGGAATAGTTTTACTTTACTTATGTCACACCTCCCCCAAAGTGCCACAGCCCATTGCCAAGAGAGACCTACTTGGTCTATGATCTTTCCCAAGGGGAAAAGTGAAACATATAAATGAGCACTTGGCTTCCACAACTGTACAGAGAACTGCCAAAAAAAATCCTATATTTTCTTTGCCCCATGCAGAATATTGATGTGTACTGCATGGCTTGGAGTTGGGAAGAGGTTGAGAGAACAGCAGTTAAGTCTTTCAAAGAGCATCAAATGGACATGGACCCTACTAGTTGCCTTGCAGATTCCATCAGGAAACCTGCCCATGACATTCTGTGGGACACTTTACCAATGGATTCCCCAGCTTACGCATGAGCGTGCGTAACATTACACATGCCATACCCACAAAAACCCCACACCATGGCTGGATCCTGGTGTGTGCCACCAAGGGAGGCAAGTGTATGCCTTTGCAGATAGCTAGTGAGCATGCACAGAAAGCCAGCCAGACTCTGCAGGATTAAGAAAAAGCACACTTGGGCATTTAGCAGTATACTTGAAAAGCACCAGGTCTGGCTTTGCGAGATCAGCATGCAATCTTAAGAATCCCCACCTCCCCACACCTCACCCCAAGACAGAACAAGAAATGTGGAGTAGGTGTATCCATAGAAAAGTTTCAAGGAAGCCTCAGAAATCCTAGCAGAACTGACAGACAATATTTCTTTCCTGAAACCAGTCAGTAAAGACTGAAAGAAGTGACTTATTTAAATTCGGACAGCAATGCAAGACTTCAAAGAACATGAAAAGCCAAGAAAATATGACACCACCAAATGAACACAATAATTTTCCAGCAACCAACTATACAGAAATGGAGACCTATAATTTGCCTGATTAAAATGTTTAAATAATTGGCTTAAGAAAGTTGAGTGAGCTTCGAGGAAACAAAGAAAGACAATCCAATGAAATAAAGGAAACAGAAAAAATAAAAACATTTAATGGAGGCATTAAAGAGAAACAATTTACACATTATTGTAGTCCCAGAAAGAGGAGAGAGAGAGATAAATTATCAGAAAGCTTATTTACAACAAAACTTCACAAATCTGGGAAGACATTGGGACATTCAAGTTAATAAAAATCATATGTAGTAAAAAGGTTTCAAGCCAAAATTATCTACTCCAAGATACATAATAAAACTGTCTAAAATCAAAGACAAACAGAATTTAAAAAGCAATACAAAAAAAATGTTTCACGCACAAGGGTACCCTTATAATAAAGCTATAGGCAAATTTTTTAGCAGAAAACTTGCAGGCGAGGAGAGAACAAAATGATATTTTCAAAGTGCTGGAAGGAAAAAAGGGCAACAAATAATACTTTACCTTGTACTTCAGAAATAAAAAATATGTATATATAAATGTTTTCAGAACAATAAAAGCTGAGGATGTTCGCTACAAAACCTGCTTTACAAGAAATACTGAAAGAGGTTCTTTAAGCTGAAATGAATGGACACCAATTAGCAACATAAAAACACATTAAAATATAAAACACACAATAAATGTAAGTAAATAGTTAAATTCAGAATACTACAATACTGTAACATGGCGATGTATTAACTACCTAACTCTAGTACAAAGGTTGAAGAAAAAAGTATTGAAAAACGCATGCACAGAAAAAAAGATGTAAATTATGACATTGAAAATATAAAATAAGAGGAGTAAAAAGGTATAGCTTTTGTATTTGATCAAAGTTAAATTTTTTTCACCTTAAAGTAGACTGTGACATCTTTAAGCTATTTTATGTAAGCCTAGTGGAAATCACAAAGCAAAAACCTAGTAGATACACAAAAGATAAGGGAATCAGAACACACTACTACAGAAAATCATAATCCCACAAAAAATGATAGCAAAAGAAGAAAAGGAACAAGGGAACAACAAAACAGCCAGAGAAATACTAATAAGAGAACATTACTAAGCTTTTACTTATCAATAATTACCTTAAATGTAAATAAAGTAACTTTTCCAATCAAAAGGCACACACTGCCTGGGTGGATTAAAAATACAAGACTCAACCATATACTAACAGTGAGATACTCACTTTAGCTTTAAGGACACAAATAAACTCAAGGTTAAAAGTGAAAAAAAAATTCCATGCAAATGAAAACCACAAGGGAGCAAGTGTAGTTATACCTATATAAAAAATAGACTTTAAGTCAAAAACTGTAAAAAGTGACAAAAAAGTCATTATATAATGACAAAAGAGTCCATTTATTAGGAGGCTATAACAATTGTAAATATATTTGCACCCAACTTTGGAGTCCCTAAACATATTAAGTAAATACTAATAGATGTGAAGGGAGAAAGAGAAAACATTATAATAATAGCAGGAGACTTTGATACTCCACTTTCAATAATAGGTAGATCATCCAGATAGAAAATTAATAACTTGAATATCACTATAAACTAAATGGACATATACAGATGATGGCCTCCAAAAGCAATAGAATGCAGTCATCTCAAGCACATGAGGAATATTCCTAAGGTAGATAATATGTTAGGTCACAAAACAAGTTTTAGCAAATTTAAGAAAATTGAAATCATACTAAGTATCTTTTCTAATGACAATAGTTTGAAACTGGTAATCAACAACATAAAGAAAATGAAAAATACATAAGTATGTGAAAATTAAATACACACTTCTGAAAAAGCAATGGGTGAAAAAAGAAATCAAAAGGAAAGTAATAAACATATCTTGCAACAAATGAAAATGGAAATACAACATACTCAAACTATAGGATGCAGAGAAAGCAGTTCTTTGAGGAAAGTTTAAGTTTATAACAGATGAAATGGGGTGTGTTCAGGGTGGTATGGCTGTAGACAAAGTATATAGCAATAAATGCACATATTGAGATTTTGAAAAGCATCTGAAATAAACAACCTAACATAATAAAAGCCATTCATGACAAGCCTACAGTTAATATCATAATCAATGGTGAAATGTTGAAAGCTTTTTTTCTAACATTAGGAATAGGACAAGGGTGTCTACTCTCACCACCCCTATTCAACATAGTACTGAAAGTCCTAGATAAAACAGTTAGGCAAGAAAAGGAAATAAAAGGCATCTAAATTCAAAAGGAAGAAGTAACATTTGTCTCGGTTTGCAGATAACATGATCACAGATAAAAAAAAAAAAAAAGCCTTACAATATCCATTAAAAAATAGTCAGATTCAGAAAAATTTCAGGATAAAAAATCAACATACAAAAATCAGTTACGTCTCAACACTAACAATAAACTATCTGAAAAAGAAATTTAAAAAACAATTCCACTTACAATAACCTCAAAATGAATAAAATACCCAGAAATAAATTTAACCTAGGAGGTGAAAGATCTGTAAACTGAAAATAACATGATATTGATAAAAAAATTAAAGACACAAATAAATGAAAAATACAAATGTCTAATTACTATGTTGTACACCTGGAACTAATATAATATTGTATATTAACTCTAATTGAAAAATAAATTTTAAAATGAATAATATGAAAAAAATGGGATTGTTTTCTTAATTTCTTTTTGTGATCATTTATCATTTATGTATAGAAATGTGGGATTTCTGTATAATAATTTTGCATTCTGCTACTTTACTGAATTCATTTACTAATTCTAATAATTTTGGAGTGGAGTCCTTAGGGTTTTTTATATAGAGTGTCATATCATCTGTAAATAGTTACAGTTTTAATTCTTCCTTTTCAATTTGGGTGCCTTTTATTTCTTTTTCTTGTTCGATTATTGTTGCTAGGATTTCCAATACTATATTGAACAAAAGTGGTGGGACTGGGGACTCTTGTATTATTTCTGGTCAGAGAGGAAAACTTTCAGCTTTTCACCATTGAGTTTGATAGCTATGGGTTTGTCATAGATAGCTTTTATTGTGTTGAGATATGTTCCCTCATACACCCACTTTATTGAGAGTTTTTATAATAAATGGATGCTAGATTGTGTCAATGCTTTTTCTGCATCTGTTGAAATGATCATGTGATTTTTATCTTTGGTTTTTGTGATGTAGTATTTCATGTTAATTGATTTGCAGATATTGAACTGTACTTGCATCCCTGGGATAAATCTCACTTTATCATGGTGTATAATCCTTTTAATGTATTGTTGAATTTGGTTTGCTATTATAGTATTTTGTTGAAAATGTTTACATCTATGTTTATTGTAAATATTGGCCTGTAAGTTTTTATAGTGTCTTTACCTGGTTTTTGTGGTTTATTTGGGCTCTCTCTTTTGTTCTCAGTTAAGTCTAGCTAAATGTTTTTCAATTCTGTTTATCCTTTCAAAGAACTAGGTCTTAGTCTTGTTGATCTTTTCTATTGTTTTTAGACTCTATTTCAATTATTTCTACTCTGATCTTTATTATTTCCTTCTTTCTATTTACTTTGGGTTTTATTTGTTCTTTTTCTAGATCATTTAGGTGTAAAATTAAGTTGTTTATTTGGGATTTTTTGTTTGTTTCTTGAGGTGGGCTTGTATAACTATAAATTTTCCTCTTAGAACAGCTTTTGCTGAATTCCATAAATTTGGGCCAGTTGTGCTTTTATGTTCATTTGTATCAAGGTATTTTTAAATGTCCTATTACATTTCCTCTTTAATTCATTGGTTGGTTGGTAGCATGCTGCTTAGTCTCCACGTATTTGTGTTTTTTCCAGTTTTCTTCTTGTAGTTGATTTCTAGAAAACAATGCTTGATGTGATTTCAATCTTCTTGAGTTTATGAAGACATGTTTTGTGGCCTAATATGTCATAAATCTTGAAGAATGTTCCATATGCACTTGAAAAAAATGTGTATTATGCAGTTTGGGGATGAATTGTTCTATAAATGCCTGTTAAGTCAATCTGATCTAACATACCACTTATGGCCATTATTTCTTTATTAATTTTCTGTCTGGATAATTTATCCATCATATTAGGAGGGTATTAAAGTCCCCTATTATCATATTGCTGTTAATTTATCCCTTATGTCCACTAATATTTACTTTATATATTTAAGTGCTCGTATATTAGGTTGCATAGATATTTATGATAGTTATGTTTTCTTCTTAGATTGATCCAGTTATCATTATATAATGCTCTTCTTTGTCTCTTTTTACAATCTTTGTTTTAAAATCTATTTTGTGTAATAAAAGTATTGCTACTCTACCTTGCTTTTCATTTCTATTTGCATGCACTATCTTTTTCTTTCACTTCACTCTCAATCTGTGTGTGTCTTTTGATCTGAAGTGAGTCTCTTGTAGGCAGCTTATGTAAGGGTCTTTTTTTTTTTTAATCTATTCAACCACCTTATATCTTTTGATTGGAGCACTTAGTCTATTTAAATTTAAATTATTGATAGTATGTACTTATTATCATTTTGTTCATTGTTTTTGGTTGCTTTTGTAGTTCTCTGTTCTTTTCTCCTCTTGATTTCTTTCATTTTGGTTTGGCTTGCTGGTTCTTTTTAGGTTTTTCGTTTTTTGTTTTTTGTTTTTATTTTTGTTTTTTGAAGGTGGGTTCTTTTCTCTTTTTGTGTATCTTTAGGGTTTTTTAAAAATTTGTGATTACACACACATCTGTGTCTACAGCAGTCTACTTCTTACACATGCACGTGCTCCAAATGAAGTATGGCAATGAAGAATTGGATACAATTACTGCACAAATGCAGTGGGTGGAGAGAGGAGGAAGCCAGATTGATAGATGGGGAAGGCTAAAAATATTCGGTAAATCCCCCTTTTGCCAGTAAATATGCCACTTGAGTTTCTCATCTCATTAGGGAATCAGAAAGAAAGGAGGATCCACTTCTGTGGTGGCTGTAGATGAGAAGAGCAGCTGGTCTCAGGGGACTGGACTCAGGCATTGTTTTGCAGAAAGTGATTGAAGAAACACTACTAGAAATCCAGAAAGCACACAAGTGATAGACTGTGACAGATGGAAAAGGAATACTTCTAAGTAGATTTTATTGAAGGTTGTAAAAATGAAACATCTACAAAGAAAAAGAATATGTTTAACATGCTCAAGGATTTGACTTTAAGCTGTAATAAAGATGCAAAGAGATAAGAAATTACCCTCAGCAGTTCCTTCTACATAAATCAGTGAAAAGATCTGAAGGTCCTTGGCAGTGATGGCAACTTCTAAGCTGCTCACCATGGAAATCTGATGAATATCCAAAACATTTCATCCCTGGAGAAAAAATTTGATAAGACTAGGGCAATACAAGCTTAGCAGCAAACTCAAGACATGGGTAGGAGCCCTTGCAGTCAGAACTCCCTATTGAGTGTGACTCCTTTCCTTCCCCTCTCTTCACCTTTCAGCTGAGAGCCTGCTGTGGTATAGTCTCACCCAGATTTCTTCCTGGTATCTTAGTGAAAATTACTCAGTAGGTGTTAGAATCCACAAGTGTAAACAGTAAAGAGAAGCACAGTCTACTGAAGTACCTTGAGATTCTCTAGAGCAATAACCCACAGGAGCAGCTGAAAAGACCATATAACTTTCAGAATTGAGCCAAGGGCTCATGGCAAAACTGGTAATTTGGGGGGAAATTTGAAACTAAGATTATGAGGATTCCTGTATGGGAGTTATTAAACTTAATATTGCAGAAAGCATATTTTAAGAAAAATGGGCATATGATTGAACATTTTTTTTTGCAATTTGTGAATTTATATGTGAAAATCTTTAAACAGGTCTTTAAATGAAACCCATTTGAAGGAAGCCAGTAGAAAGTGTTCATGTGAGTTTCCCTCTATGGACAACTGGGAGTACATCCTGCCTGGTTACTCTGGGAGATGACATGGAGCACACCTCAGAGTTGTCCCTCCTGAGGAGTAAGGAAATTCCATTCTACTGTTCTTGTTAGCTGTGGGCTGACCATTAACTCCTGGAGATTTCAACTCCTTAGAATTCCTGACATAGTCTAGGCAAGCAGAGCATGCATGTCAAAGCCCTTTATGGAGAACCTCAGCTGCTTACAGTATGAAGCCTCCAGAATGTGAGGAAGGGCCACTCATGAAGGACTACCAATAGCATCTGCAAAGCAGCCATATAAGTCATACTGCATGCTATGACCCCACCAGTTACAAACATAGAAGTTGATTGTAGTGATGGCCAATGGACCCCTTGACGGTAGGTTCCTTGGGGTAACATCTATTGCTGTAACTGCATTTAGACTTGGCCCCAGTCCCAGGAAAGCATGGATATCACCTGGCCTGTGCTCTTCCCTTTAGAACAGACTGTTCTCTTTCCATGATAGCTTGTTGGATTCATTCATGAAATTCCCACTCAGCATTTTTTGTCAGAAGACATCTCCAGCAACAATTGTGACGCTCAGGCCCAAAGATGAAAAGTGGAAAAGTGCGTTTTTGCTGTCCAGCCCTGAAGCTGGCCAGTAGTGCTGATCAGGTGATGGTTTTGACTATTGACACTGGCAAGAGATGACCCCCAGGATGTGCTGACAAAGGGAAGCATAAGTGTTGCTCTTGTACTTCCTTCTAATTTAGCATGTTGCCCAAGAGTTTTCATAAATTCAAGCTACCTGAAATCCTGTACATTATGTTTATATATAGAATAAAAAAGAATCATTGATAACTTAGCTTTTGGTTTATACAGATACTTCCACATTCCTTATTTACTCTGAATTCAGATCTGCTAGTCTATGTGTATCCCTGTCAAGTCTAACAATATTTAAATATCTAAATTTGCAAATAGCATGTATGATGTGATAAATTTTTGTCACTTGGCCCAATCTGAGTCAGTTTCTCAACTGACTTTGAAAGTGTAAATTACATTTCTCTGCCTTCTTAGGGTCTAATAATAGATGATCTGTAAACCAGGTTCACAACATAATGAGCAGCAGATTTAGAACATCAATCTCATTTTATTTTTTGTTTCACGATAGTGACTCACAAAACTATTTATTTTTTATGTGCATTGTCATGTCATTCATAAGATTTGCCATAAATCTATAGCCAATAATACTAGTTTATCATACATTGCCCATAAAAATATGCTACACCATTTCAGTTTCTCAAATCATACATACATTCATAAGAAAATTAGAAAGCTTCCAACAATGTTTCTGATATATAATTTCTGCCTTGTTATCATTTCCAAATGGCACAGACATCTAAGAAATTAACAGGGCTTGATATGGAGTGGGCTTTATTTGAGTAATGTTCCAGATTTGGATTTGAAATTTAAGAATTTTACTTTCAAAGGAGTGGCTAACTAATTGGTAGGGCAGAACAACAAAGGCATACCTCTGTATAAAGTGATATTTTATGAATATAGAAATAAGCCTATTGATTGTTTTCAAAAATATTTGAAAACATCACATATGCTGGGTGCCAAGGAAACAAAGATGAAAAGTCGTGGCTGTTGCCCTCAAAGGGGGAAGATGTTTCAGAATGGGGTGGGGGTGGGGGGGTGGCATGTGCAATTGGCATGAAATGTCCATAGGTATGAAAGCTATGGAATTGAGTTCAAACACTTCCATTCTGTTGGGCATGAAGGGGCCTGAAGTAGGGGAGCTGAGGCCAAGCAGGTAGGCAAGGGAGACAGGAGATGAGGACCATACGTACGCCATGAATGAGCTCCAGTTGTTATCTTGAGCTCAGGATATGAGCACAGGATCTGAGCACCCACAGGTGCTCATTGGAAGCCCAATATGGATATAAAGACCATTGCAAAATTCCGAGGAAAGGAGAGAAGAAAATCGACAAGAACCACTTATGAAGAAAATGGGTAGGAGTGGCAAAGGATTCGATCTGTCAATTCAGAAAGAAGCAAAGCCAGGATAAATCTCAGGACACTGGCCTGAGTAGAAAGTGAATGCTGAGGCCATTTGTGGAAATGGAATGAGGGAGGGTGTTGTTCTGAGGAGGACACAGTGTGCTTAGCCATTAACACCTTGAGCTTCAGGTGCCTCAGGGGCTTGTGAGTAAAAACATAGACTGGAGATTGGGAGGCATGTCTAGGTGGAAAATGAAGATTTGTTAGTCATGAGCAGAATTTGAAACCTTTTGTGGTGGAGAAAGAGAGCTGAAGACTGAGTCCAACATTCACAAGTTCCAGGGAAGAAACTGAGTAAGAGCTACCAGAGGGAGAGGAGGAGATAATGGTCACAAATTGAGCAAGAACAGTGTCTCTCACATGTTGCTTCATCAGCCAACTTCACCAACCACCGATGAATGGACCAACCTCTTGTCTTTCATACCCTAATCCACTTCCTCCATTCCAGAATCTTTTGAAGCAAATCCCAGACATCCTAGCATTTCATCTTACCATTCAAGTGTGCGTCTCCAAAGGAGAGGATCTGTGGGGTCTGTCATGCTTTTTGAAGGGCTAATCCTTACCTCCTATTCTTAGTTTTCTTATAATAACTTTGGAGGGGTTCAACCATGATTCCTTTTCTGTTGCTTTTTACTTTTATTTTAGTTTTTAGTACAAAAGAGTTTTCCTGTAATTTTGGCAGGAACAGGAATCCCATGTAGCCTTTCTAGCTTCTGTTATTTGGCAAAGTCATGAAAAGTGACCTGTTCTTTTTCAGACCTGCCTCCTGTGCTCCCTTTCCCCACTTTTATCTGAACCTTGTCCTACCTTTGTTTTTATCACCCCTGTCTCACTCTAACTGGATTCTACTCAAAGCTTTTCTCTCCATGAGGATCTCCATTTTAGAAGAAAGTTGAATTTACTGGATTGGGCAGTTAACAGGCCTCACTTCTCCAGCATCTTCAGACCTATCACTCCAGTTTCCTCACACAGGTCAACTGGATGCTACAAACACCCGCTGCAGCTTCTACTGGCCTCCGATCAGTTCATCACCTTCCATGCGACTGTCCTGGTCTCAGGGACACCACCAGCAGCCCAGTTGCCTTCTCTCTGCTTCCTCTGGACAGCACTGATGCCAGCCACATTAGCCTTACTAAGGTGATCCTAATGCTTATGGGGTGTATGGGATTCCAAACCCCTGATTCTCTCAGAGATGCTGTCTATATGCCTCTGGTTGTGCTATCTTAGGCCCATTGACTGCTTTTATGGAATATCCAGGAGATTCAAAGCCTACCAGCTACCCCCACCATGTTCTCAGAGTTTTCCCTAGAAGAGAGTATGCAGGAGAGAGGAGACGGCACCGAGATGCTCTAGGAGAAGCAGCTAAGACAAGTACTGCAAAGGGACCATTTTCTTTGTAGCTAAGGTATTATTGTTGTTAAATATCTATGACCTTTTCCTTAGCAGTCTATGAACTTTTGATGCAAACTCTTATGTTTTATTCAGCTTTTGATCCCCACTTCTTTCTATGATACCATTATTTCTTCTACTAGGTCTAAACAACCACTAGGAAATAAAAGACATTTGCAGTCCACATATATTTGAATATCCAAACACATTTTCTTTACCTGAAAGAACATTAAGAGAATAATAGACCAAGGTAAACTGAGATCTACTAATTAAAGATTTAAAATTTGAGAGGCCCTAACTGATAAACTTTATTGATGTTTGATCCCCTATTTAAAAAAATTAATTGGTGTAAAATTTTCAAAATTGCACTTTTTATAAACCAGAACAAACACAGTAGCAGTTATTATAAATCCTCTTGTTTAATTGCTGCTTTGCAATTGTCTTAGCCCATTTGGCTGCCATCACAGAGTATCACACAATGGGGGGGCTTCTAAACAACAGATACATGTTGCTAAGCCTCTGATCAGCCCACCACCCTCCATGGGAAGTCTGAGATCAGGGTGCCAGCATGGTCAGGTGAGGGCCCTCCTTCAGGTCATAGACTTTTTCTTATACCCTCACATGGTGGAAGCGGGGAGGGAGTTCTGGAAACCTCTTTTATCCGGGCAGTTAGTCCCATTCATGAGGGTTCCACCCTCATGACCTAATCACCTTCCACTGGCTTAAGCTCTTAACACCATTACACTGGGTATTAGGATGTCAACATATGAATTTTGAGGGGCAAACATTCAGACCATAGCAGGAGTCCATAACCTTGTTTGGGACTCACAGCACTTGTGTGAAGTAGGTAGGTAGACTATGTGAGCTACATAAATGCCAACAGTTAAACAGATTTCAAGAGACCAAATCTGGATTTAATATCAGTCTTCCAGAGAGAGCAGGCTGTCTCTAAAGCCTTGTCCACATACCACAATGTCCACCTACTTCAGGCAGGTCATTAGTGTTTGGGAGAGCTAGAGAGAGAAGGCAGGCAGAGGCCCCATCAGGGACCTCTGGCACATTGTAGACGTGTAACTCTGTTCCCATCGGGGAACAAGCAGGCTGGTATCCTCAGCCTAAGGATTCTGGGAGTCAGAAGAGTTCATGTTTCCTTCTTCCAAGCTGTACATTTTGTTTGCCCACATGGATAGCACTCATTTTACCTGGAGAAGCTTTTGTTAACAATGAGAATTTGTAGAGAAATTTTGCAAAGATAATAATTTGCTTTATTTTCTTCTTAAAGTGTGCAAGGTGCCCACATTCACTCTGCCAAATACAAAATTGGGGTCTTATTAAGCAGAGAAGGCTAGAAATGGCTGTTTGGTAGGCCGAGGACAATATTTGCCATCTCTTTAAAAAGTGCTTCTCAAACTTGAAAGATCTGAAGGTCCTGTTAAAATGCAGGTTCTGATTTGGGAGATCTGGAGAAGAGCTCCAGGGTTCACTCTTCTTACAATTCCTGGGTGCAGGTGATGTCAATCCTGTGGACCATAACTGGGGTGTCAGGGCTCTAACCAGTGGCTCACAGACTCATTCATCAGTATCACCTGGAGGCCTTGATGGAACTCTCATGGCTGGGCCTTACCCCAGAGTATCTGATCCAGCAGGTCAGTGGTGAGGGCAGGTATTTGCATTTGTGACAAGCTCAGGTGATGCTGGGGCTGCTGCTCCAGGGTCATGCTTTAAGAAGCACTGATGTATTGAAAATTCTTAAATGTTGTTTGCATGCTCATTCCCTGAAAGTGAAAAATTCTTAAATACCCACATTTCTCAATCTGAAATTCAAACACCATAGAAATTGGGAATATTTGTGTGTTTATCTTCATTCCCACACCCATAATTGTGCATTGGGACAGTGGGTTTTGGAGAGGTATATTCATTTTCTTAGAGTTGTAAATTAGTAAATAATTACCTACTTTATCAGTTACAGCAACGCACTACAAGTATTAGTCTTTATAGTCATTTCAATGAATTATAGAAAGTTAGACAAGGCCAAACAACGCATAAACCAAGAAGGTGCATAGCTGTTTCCTATTCCAAATTGTGGGCGCAATTTTCCTACACAGCAGCAGGGGGCAGCGGTGCTGCCTGTATTTTACAATCGCTCGTAAATAAAAGACACTAAATAGCAGCTTTGAGTTTCAGCATCTGACTTCATGATGTGAGCAAAACTATGTGGTCTGCATAAGAACATAACAATTGTAATGCATTGCAATTTATCAGGTAACAACTGTTCCAGTGTTAAATAGCTTAATTCCAAAACAGAACAATGATGATAAAAAGATTTTAGTAAAGTGCAGAATGTAATAGCATACAATGTAAGGTACATAAGAAATAAATATTTTAAACATTTATCTAATATAAATATGTCATATGATTTCAATAAAAATATCAATAAACTAGATATTTTTCATTTTGTGCAGACCAAACATGTTTGCTGTGAGCAATGCCTTCACTTGCATGAACTGAATCTGGCGCTCCTCTGAGACATCACCTGTCCTGCCATTTGCTCAATCAGTGGCAGCTTTTGCCCATCTCTTGGCTTAGATGGACACAGCTGTCCTATTGACTCCTCACTGTCCTTTTCAAATCTTTGTTCTCCTTTTCTTGCCACCACATCCCCTTTACTTCTGCTCCAAGAAGCTTTGCAGCTCGTGCTGCTGACTCCCATGGTTGGAGGTACTCACTGAGGCCACTTAGTCCTTGAGATTTCAGCTTCTGGTTCAAGGTCAGTCTGTGCAGTGCAACTTCTGCTGCAGTACATAATGTTTCAATATTTGTGTGTATTATTCATGGCCTTTCAGTCACTTTCTCCTCTTCTCTAGGATCCTGCTGCCCACCTCATATTAGTCACATCACAGACCTGGTTATGATCAGACCTGTGTCCCTTCACCGCTCTAATTTCAAGCAGCCCACTCTTCAATCCCCACCTCCTATTTTCTAGCCATGTATCTCCAACAATTCCCTGGCCCCACCAGGACCTACGACTACTGATTTGAGATGTTTCTATAGTTCCTCTCCTCTTCTTCCTCTTCACTTGCCTTCTTCCCAACTTGAGTCCCAGAGTCCACCATTTTAATCATTCCCTTCCACGTCCATTCAATGCATTTCACTGTTCTCCTACCATTATATTAATCTGACAAAACCCCAAATCCAACTAAACCCAATTCTGCCGGTGTCCCACTGCACCATACACTTAAACATAGTGGAGAAAAACTCTGACCTGAAGTGAGTTGACTTACATTTATGATCATGAACTTCAAGAGGGCTTTTAGAGCTGCCTGGCAATCTTATGTTACCCTAGTCAATTTAGTCTCCCTTCATCCTTTAAGACTATGCCATTCCCTTTTCCTCTCTCTTCAAACTTATAATCCTTCTTTGTTCAATGGCAGTCTCATCCAAAGACCTCAATTTATTCTTTCCTGAAAAAAAAATCAATCAAAAGGGGATGTCTACATCTACTCACCTACCTGAATAGGTGTCTGCCCACATTAAACCTTGCTTCTTATCACTGTGTATGAACTGTTTGGACACCTAATCAAAGCCAAATCCTCCATTAAGGCATAAAACCCATCCCTTTCCACTGTCTCAAGGACAGAACTTCAGCAATTCTCTCCTCACTCTCTCTTGCATCATTGAATTTCTTCTTTCCTACATCACTCCCAACAGGAAACAGACAAGGAGTTGTTAGTTTACTTTTATCCTGAAAGAAATAGAAAAAGATAGATGGAGAGAGGAAGGGAGATGAACAGAAAGATGGAAAGAAAGAAGAAAGGAAGAGGGAGAGAGAAGAGGAGAAGAAGTGAAAAAGGAAGTGAAGGGCTAGGAAAGGAAAGGAAGGAAGGGTGGTAGAGAGGGAGGAAGAATCCTTTCTTAACTTCACATCTCCCTCCACATTCTGCTCTATTTCTTGGCTTCTCTTCTCAAGGAATTCTCTATACTGTCACTCCCACCACCTCACTTCCTGTTTTCTCTGGAAACAATTCCATATTCCACAACATCTGCTCTCATCACATTCACCGACAATCTCAGCCTTCATTTTATTTGTCTCCTGCAGCATTGGGCATGGTTTGTCACCTCCCTCTTCTTGAAACACTTTACTCATCTGGCTTCTGAGACAATGTTCTTTCTTGATTCCTCCTACTTCACTGAAAGCTCTTTCTCTGTTTCATTCACCAGTTCATCCTCATCTCTCTGGACGTTTCCAAGCCCCAGAGTGAAGTCACTGGTTATCTGCTCCTTTCTATTTATACTTTCTCCTTAAGATATATCTTTATTATTGTGGCTTTAAACACCATCCCTCTATTGATGATGACCAACTGGATATCTTTATCATGGACCCTTCCCTTCTGACATGCATCTTTAACCTCCTTCACAATATCTTCCTTTAGAAACCATCTCACAAATATTCAAATTTTACATAGGCAAAAACTTGATCCTTCCAGAGTCTGCGCAATCTTGATAAATAACAACAGTATCCTTGAACCGTAAGCTCTCTACATATCAATTCATTAGCAAATTTTATCTGCTGTCTCTCAAAATATACCCCGAATTCCTCTTGTCTCCACCTCTTTTCCTAACCACCTTGCCTTACTTTATCATAGTTGCCTTATTCCTGGTCCTTTTGATCCACATCTATCCCCCTATAATTTGTTCTCAAAGTAACAACAAATATGACCTTTAAAAAATGTAAGTCAGATCCTGTTCTTTGACTGAGCTCCAACAGTTCATTTCATTTTGGAGCTAAAGCCTAAATTCTTACAATGACCCAATCTTGCATAATCTTCCCTGCCTCCTCTCCCTTAGTCCTCCTGGCCTATTTGCTACAGTTCTTTCTTGTGCACACCCTCCCCAGTAACACAAGGCTCTGTGCTGCTCTTTAGACATGCTAAATACATTCTATTCTCCAAGCCCCACACCTGAATGCTCTTACCCCATGCTTTAGCCAGCTCAGGCAGCTATAAAAAGTATCATAGACTGGAGGTATGGGGAAGCCATTTAAACAGCAGACATTTATTTCCTAAAGTTCTGGGGACTGGAAGTTGAAGATCAAGGAATAGTTCTAGTGTCCACTGAGAGTGTGTCTTCTGATTTACAGACAGCCATCTTCTCACTGTGTCCTCACATGGCCAAAAGAGAGAGCTCTCCTGACTCTCTCCTCTTTCAAGAACACTAATCCCATCAAGGGGGCTCTACCATCATGACTCATCTAACACTAATCACCTCCCAAAGGCCCCACCTCCAAATACCATCTTATTAAGTAGTAGGTCTTCAACATGAGTTTTAGAAGGACATAAATATGCAGTTTATTAACATCTAAGACATCCACATGTAGACTCACTCACTTCCTTCTGGTCTCTGCTCTAATGTCTTTTTATCAGTGTCTTCTAAAATGACAATTCATAAAACCCTAAATATTTAATGACATATAATGACAGCTTCTTATTAATCAATTTTAGCATGAAAATGAGAATTTAAAAATGTTCTGAAAATTTTGATCCCTGGGAAATTTTTGCTGCTCTGTAGGTAGAGGATGGCAAAAACATCTATAATCAGGGCTTGCTGCTGCAGTCTGTACAAAATCAAAGGAGGGGAGGCTGCAATAGCTCTTTTGTAAAGACCCATCAGCATTGTCTGTTGATGTCGTGACTTTCCTTTTCAAGTTTCTCACACCTTGAGTACATGAGCTGGGTTCTCCTCCTAGAACTCGATCATTGTTCTGTGAGATATGTGAGATATCCAACAGCATTCAGTAGCATCAGACAAAATCGATTTGTGTCTGCATGACCCAGATCATTCTGTCCATGTTGCCTAGGTTGGGCCCTCACATCCTCCTGATGGTCGTGGGCAGGTCACAAATTCAGCAAACATTAGAAGTTATAGAAAACAGTCCTTTTCAGGAAAGGATAATGTTTAAAATTACTTTAGAATAATTATTTAAATGTCTCTCATATTTCAACTCCCAGATAAATGATCTTCAACTATACTAATAATGTCTGTAGCTACCATATATATTAACCATTGTAAAAGGTGTTTTACTTGAATTACATAAAACACCTGTCACAGTGGTTAATATATATGGTAGTTGAGAAGTCAAAATTCAATAAAGTGGAAAATTCAGACATTGAACATTATCCTCATTCCTATAACTTAGTAATCAAGCCTAAAGATCAAATAATCCTAATTTTTGGCTTGAACATTTTTAATTGTATCTTGCAAACAGCAAGAAAATAAGAGTGGAGTAGGTGTTTGGTAATTCACAGGAGAAAAGAAAAAAAATCATGAAAATAATGGCCAATTGTGCCCTAGTCACATCCTTCTGATTGGCCAGCATCCCTGCTCTGATACTGTTATTTTGAATGTGTGCCCCTGTTCTCAGGCCTGTGTTGCTCTCCAAGAGGGCCTGCACTGTCAAATTCCCATCCACCATCCAGGAAACTGCATCTGCAATGCTCAGCACCCTTTTCCCCTAGAGTACATGCTCACAACATCTGAGTTATTTTATCTAAAATAATGCACTTGAGTTACAGAAACAGAAGGTCTTTGTCACTGCAAGTCCTTTGAGGTGGGTACAGGCACATCAAGTTGGTCCCCTCTGAGACTCCAACACATGAGCTACATCTCCATGACTTCATGACTTTATTCTTCCAGATATGCAGAAGGTAACTCACCTTTACATACACACACATGTGCACACATGCACAAACACACTCACACACATGTCATTGGCAAGTATCCATTCTCAGAGTGAGCACAGTGTCACTCTTAAGAATAAAAAGCTTTTTCCTAACCACACTGTACTGAGCCAATCTGGCTCACAATGGAATAGTACTTCACAAGATTTTACATTATTTTGCAAACATAAATATTTCTCTTTTGTTTTCCCTTGGTACATTTTCAAATATGCTGTCAGAGTATTCTAAATAAGAAAAGAAGTCATAGCTGAGTATAAACTTCCAAAGGATCACACAAACTTCATAGCCACACAAAGACTCAGCAGAAACAAGTCCGTTTTTGTGAGGACCCAATTAAATTATTGGACAAGGTGCTCTCCATTAATCCCCAGTGGTTACGTTTAAGGCTGATAGTTTTGTTCTTCCAGATATAGAGAAGATAGTGTTCAGTCTATCCTAAGGAAACTATGTCTCTTTCACAAGGAATAATGTATCTGAGGGTGTCCTGTTTCAGAAACTTTCAGGGCCAGCATGGGCCAGGAGAACTGAGAACAAGGCTAACCCTAAGATAGAACAGCATCAAGGGAAAATAATAGCAAAGCAGATATTGACAAAGGTGATACAGTCAAGCAGCTATAACATACCATCAAATTGGCCCACTGATATCTGTAGACAAACAAATGACTAGCAGTGAGAGTGAGAGAGGAATTTGGGGCATATTGATGGAAAACCCTGAGCTGCTGGTGCTCAGCAGATAAGATAGGGAACAGCATTAGGTGGCCTGCCCATAGTGGCAGGGCCCCTACTGCTGATTAGGGTGTAAGGCCATGATGCCTTAGAATGAGCTGAGAAATGTGCCATGGAGCTCCCAGGCTGTCTTAGTGCTTCTACAGTAGGAATAACAAATCTATCAAAGAGGCAAGTTAGAGTTGTGATGAAATAGCTAAATACTCCAGATATCTTTGGAAGCCTTAATCTGCTAATTAGGAGTGTATGCTGATGACTATCTATCAAGAGTGTTTAGAAACAACAAAAAATATTGCTACTAAAACACATTTTTAAGGAAATGATCCAACATGAACATTTAGAGAAAATGATTGTATCATTTAAGGTTGGAAAATAGTAAAATAAGGGAGCTCTGAGCATGTACCGTGGTAGGCATGACTAGTTCTTAACACCATCCAGCTTTCTTTTTATGTTAGGACTCAGAGGACTGCACTTGGTGCTCTCCTTATATTTGGGTGGGATGATATGACTCAATCAGTCTAATGGGGGTGAGCAGAAATCACATAGATAATTTTCAGACTGAAGCAGTGAAGAATCTATGAATTATTATGCAATTTCTCTGGCTAGCAAAAAAAAAAAAATTGAAGGAGCTTGAATCACTAAGTCACTGCATGGAAAATGTGACCTTGAAGAGCAGATAGAATCCACAGTGTAAGTGAGAATGTGTTTTTATGTGTATAGTTTGTGAGCTTTGGGTTCATGTGTTACCACAGTGTAGCTTAACATAACCTAACTAATATAGCTGATTTCAAGAAATTCAAAAACACATTAAAGCATAAGCCCAAATCCAGAGACTCCAAGACAAAAAATAGCTAGGGAGTAACCAAAGGTTTTAAAAAATAAAAAACAAACAAATAAAAAGACCCTTCTGACTACAAATAAAAATTACCTGGTGAGGAAGCCAAGAATGGAGATACCTAAAATTATGGATATTGTTGAATCAGTGAGGTCTCTGATATAGGTCTTAGGTATAAAACTGATAGGTATGTAAAATGGACATGACCAAAAATAAATGCAAATGAGGGACATTGAAAAGAAGGATTGTTTCAGGAGAGCCAATTCCTAAAAAGAACTAAACGTTGTTGAAAAGGCCATGGGCCATGAAAAATTCTTATAATTCTCTTTCAGGGTTAACAAATGGGGGGAATAAAAAAACAATGGCTCATCTGATATTTTGCTTCCAACTTCTATAGCAGGGAAAATGGAAGCTAAAAAGAAGTCATGATCCTAAAGGCAGGTGATGCATTAAGAAAGGAAAAATATCTATAGTACTATTAGAAATAGCATTTCAGATTTCCAGTCAAGATGGTGGAGTAAGTAAATGCTGTGCTTGCATTCTCTTACAACAACAATAAAACTACAACTAAACTATAGAAAATCATCATTGAGAATTGCCTAAGTCTGGATGAAGAGAAGTCTCATATATAAGGATATACAGAAGAAGCCACATCAAGAATAGTAGAAGGGGCAGAGACAGGAAACAGGGTAGTCCCCATACCCACATGCAGCAGTTAAAAATCAAGAGGGATATCTCAGCTGCAAAGGTTCCCCCACAAGGAGCAAGGAATACCAGTCCCACACCAGGTTCCCCAGTCCAGGTTTCCAGTGCCAGGAAGAGAAGCCCCCACAATTTCTGCCTATAAAAACCAGTGGAGATTGAGGCTGAGTGAGACAAAGTGCTGCTGGAGTCCTAGGCATTCCCCTTAAAGGTTCCACACATGGACATACTGACTGACAGACTCACTTGCTCTAAGCTTTAGCATTGGGGAAGCAGCTTAAAAAGTACTAGGGACATAAAGGGAGAAACTGAGTTGTCTGGCTTCAAGGTGAGGGCTGAAGGAGCAGCTTTGTCCCATACAAAAGTCCTTGCAGAATCCATTGTTGCTTTTTTGAGCCTTTCTCACTCCTGGCATACCGACACAGATGGCTTCCATCAACATGGCTAGCACTTTTGCCCCACCCTGGTGGTTCCCTGAGACCTTGCAGGCTCACTCAAGTTGCTTTCAGTAGTTTTCCATACAAATGACCTGTCTTGGCTCATCCTTCAGACTTTCCTAAAATCTCTTAAAAGTTTTGAAATGCCAAAAAAGCAGGAGCTGATCTCAGTGTGCCTTACTTCTGTCTGAGCAGACCCAAGTCCAGGACTAGTGGAAGTCAGCCTCAGATCAAGGCTTAACCTTTCAAGGCACCTCTGAGCCCAGTGTAGGTGACAGCCGTCTGTGTATTGCTGGGTGGCTAATTCCAGGTTGCCCCAGGCAAGGCACAGGCTGCAGCAGAACTTGGCCTGAGGTGGAGCTCCTCCCAGGAGGCAGGCCCTGGGCCAGTATGCCCAGCGGCCAGCTTTAGACAATGCCACCAACCAACAGACTCTGTAGATGACACACCCAAAGGGCAGACTGAGCAGGAACCAGAGCCCCACTAAAGTCATTCGTGCTCTGTAGGGTCAGCCCCTGCACCATAGTTCCTCCACTGTAGTAATGGCTAATCCTCACAAATAATCAAGCCCAAAATTCAATTCCCCACATAATGTGCAAACAGCAACTAAGGCTCAATTAGTACAGAAGGGCACACACAACCCACACAAGGGACACACCTGGAGTATCAAGCTCAGGTAATCAGGAAGACTGTGCCACTGGGCCCCATAGGACACCTACTACATAAGGCCAATCTACTAGTTTAGGAGATATAGCAACTCTACCTAATACATAGAAACAAACACAAGCAACAGCCAAAATGGGGAGAAAGGGAAAGTTTTTCCAAATAAAAGAGCAGAACAAAATTCCAGAGGAAGAACTAAATGAAATGCAGACAAGCCATTTACTAGATAAAGAGTTTCAAACACTGGTTATAAGAATGCTCAATGATCTCAGGAAGAACTTCAACAAAAGGAATAGAGACATAAAAATGGAAATAGAAATCATTTTTTAAATGTCAGAAATGAATACTACAATAACTGAAATAAAGAATACATTACGAAGAATCAATAGTAGATTAAATGAAGCAGAGGATTGAATCAGCAATTCAAAAGATAAGGTAGCAGAAAACACCCAATCAGTACAGCATAAATATAAAAGAATCCCCTCAGAAAAATGAGGATTGTTTAAGAGATCTATGAGACAACATCAAGCGCACAACATTGGCATCATAAGGATACCAGAAAAAGAAGAGAGAATAAGAAATTGAAAAACATATTTGAAAAAATAATGACAGAAAACTTTCCTAACCTGGTGAAGGACATAGACATACAAGCCCAAGAAGTGCAGAGCGTCTCAAACAAGAGGAACCCAAAGAAATTCACACCAAGACACATCATAATTAAAATACCGAAGGTTAAAGACAAAGAAAGAATCTAAAAAGCAGAAAGAGAAAAACACTTGGTTACTTAAAGGGAGCTCCCATAAGACTGTCAGCTGATTTCTCAATATAAACTTTGCAGGGAATATTCAAAGTAAGGAAAAGCAAGAATCTACAACCAATATTATGCTACCCAGCAAGGTTATCATTTAGCTTGAAGGACAAAGACATTCACAGACAAGAAAAAACTAAAGAAGTTCATGAACACTAAATCAGAATTATGAGAAATCTTAGAGAGACTTCTTTAAAACAAAAATAAAAATATTGAATAAAAATGGCAATAACTACATATCTATCAATAATTACTGTTGCTTTCCAACCCCCGAAAAATGAGACACAAAGACACAAAAGATGCAGACACACAAGCTCAGGTCGACCGAGAGCAGCAGCACCACCACTCTCCTCCTTTATTTTCCTTATATATCCTTTTCTTTTTCTCACTCCCATCATTCATCCTTTATCTTTTCCACTCCCCTCAATCTTGTCCGGCTATATCCTCCTTCTACTCAGATTAACTCGGTGCTTTGCACACAAGTTGCTGACGCTTTGTTTGCAAGATAATCAGACCATCCTGCTTTGTTTGCAAGAACTGGATGTCCTTTTTGAGCAGTCACCCTGGAATGTTCCCTACAAATTACCTTAAATATAAATGGATTAAATGGTTCCAACAAAAGATAGGGTGGATGGGTAAGAAAACAAGATGCCTACATATGCTGCCTACAGAAGATACACTTCAGATCAAGGGACACACACAAACTGAAAGTAAAGGGATGGAAAGTGGTATTTCATGAAAATGAAAACAAACAAAAAATGCTGGTTCAACAATATTTATACCAGACAAAATAGACTTTAAAACAAAGGCTATAACAAAAGACAAGGAAGGACCTAGTAATCTCACTTTGGGTATTTAGTCTGAGAAACTGAAAACTTTACTTCAAAGAGACATGGGCATCCATATGTTCAATGAAGCATTATTTACAATAGCCAAGATACAGAGGCAACCTGAATGTCCATCAATGGATGAATGGAAAAAGAATTGGTGGTACATATATACAATGCAATATTCCTCAGCCATAAAAATAGAATGATGTTTAGCCATCTACAGCAATGTGAATAGACCCAGAGGGTATTGTGCTAAGTGAAGTCAGAGAAAGATAAATTTCATATGATTCCATTTATATATGGAATCTAAAGAATGAAATAAGTGAAAAAATAAAAAAGAAATAGACTCATAGAGACAGAAAACATTTTGAGGGTTGCCAGATGGTGGTTAGGGGTTGGGGAGTTGAATGAAAAGGTGAAGGAATTAAGAAGTACAACTTGGTGGTTAAAAATAGTCATGAGGTTGTAAAGTCCAGCATAGAGAATACAGTCAATAACACTGCAATAACTATGTATGGTATCAGATGGGTACCAGACTTAACAGAGTGATTATCTTCATAAATTATATAAATGTCTAATCACTATATTGTACACTTGAAACTACCACTGAAAAAAATTTTTTTAAAAAACAGCATTTCAAACAGGAGCTGTGGATGAATTTGGTCTCCTGGTTTCACTGCTGTTCAGAGGGATATAAAAAATAATCACTAATGGTTGAAAAACAAGCAAATTAAAAAATGGAATACACTATTTATGGAATAATAAATGTTAAGTTTGAATTGCTATTAATGGAGACACTTCAAAATTAGACCACATTAGTGAATGATGATTGGTGAGGACATGGCTATGAACCCTTCCCCCAAACCACTCTTTTACCAATCATTACACACAGTTTTAGAATAATCCATTTGTGACATTTTTTAGAACTTCCTCAAATACATAAATATATTCATAGCCAGACTGTTTGATCAGTTTAGTTACTGACTGAGTAAAAGTGCATTGTCTTTAATCATGATTCTTTTCAAGTAGTTTTTTTCATTTACTGTTTACATAGTTTCAGTTATAACTGCCAGTGATTTTTAAGCATGTCAGTTATGGATCAGTGGTTGAAAACAGGAACAATTAAAAAAAATAAATCTGATGTGGATTATAACCTGTCGCCAAGTGCTTCTCAACACATCTCCGCAGCTACAAGTATACTCACATCAGAAGATAGTGAAAAAGTGTTGGCCTCAGATACTACACGGAAGAAAAGGAAATACTCTAAAGAGTAAACTAAATATGGGTTTTCACTTGTAGGGAATGATGACTGTCTTAAGCCTTTGTATGTAGTGTGTGGGGAAATATTATCAAGTGGTTGCATGAAACACTCTCTACTGATGCAATATTTAGAAATTAAACATCTATGTATTAAAAAAAGAGATACATTATCTTTGGCACTTAGAAAAGCATCATGTTACTTTGCACATGATGTCAGGAAAGAAAGACAATGAGAATGCAGCTAGGCTTCATACTGTATTGCTTATCACATAGCTACTTGTGGTAAAAACCACACCACAGCTGAAGATTTAATTTCTCCCTGTATTAAGGATACTGCTTTTTGTATGTTTGGGAAAAAACAAGTCCACAAAATCAATACTATCACTTTTTCAAACAATACAATGTCTCAATGAATTCAAGAAATGTCTGATGATATTGAAGCTGTTGTAGCAGATAGAATTAGAAAAAGTATTCTTTTTTATCCAGGTTGATGAAAGTGTAGATGTTGTTGATTTATCTATTTTGAACATTATTGTCAGGCACTTGGTACAAAATGAAATTGAGAGAAAACTATTGCTTTGTTATCCATTGACAGAGTGTACCACAGGTGAAGATATTTTTATGAAATTAATGGTTATTTCATTGAAAAGAACATTAGTTGGTCAAATTGTTGTGGTATTTGCACTGACAGTGGCAGCTTATGTCAGGTTGTTTTATAGGCCTATGCAGGTGAATTAAAGAAGTAGTTCCCTATGTACCTTGGGGTCACTGCTGCATTCATAGACAGAGTCTTGCATCCAAGCCTCTTCATAGTGAACTGAAAAATGTTCTTGATGAGGTTGTAAAAGTTGTAAATTTTATTAAGTCACAACCACAAAATTCCACATTATTTAAAGTGCTGTGTGAAGAATGAACAGCATTCACAGCACATTCTTTTTGGATACAAAGGTAAGGTGGCTATCTCATGGCAAAGTACTTACATGGATGTCTGAACTTAGACATGAAATCCAGGTAGTTTTTGAAGACCATCATTTCCCTCTTGCTCCAAAGTTTCAGAACAGTGATTGGCTTCAACGTCTTGCATATTGATTACATATTTTTTCTAGAAATAAACAAACACAACTTGGGACTCTAAAACAGATCAATCACACTATATTCAAAATAACTGACAAATTTGAGTCAATGATTTAAAAACTAGACTTTTGGAAATTGTGTATGAAAAGAGGTCAGCATGAAGTTTTTGAAACTCTGCACAACTTCTTATCTAAGAATGAAAGAGAATATTGTAAGTCACTTGGAAGGTCTTAAAGTGTCCTTTTATAAATTCTTCCCTCAGCGTGAAAAAAAAAACAACTGGATTGAAGATTCCTTCAATGAGGAATTCTTTGAAGAAGTTAAACTATCATTCAATGAAAAAGAGCTTTAATCAAATTTTTAATCGATTCTTCTTTAAATTCTGATTTTATTTTTTATTGTTAAATTTATTGGAATGACATTGGTAAGTAAAAATTATATACATTCCAGGTGTACAATTCTAAAATACATTATCTATGTGTTGTGTTATTCTAATTTGTAAAGAAAGTATCTTACTACCTTTGGGTAGATATCAATGAGGAATACAAACAGCTCAATGAGAAGGCACTCAAATACCTCTTGTCATTTTTTATACTACTAGTGAACTGGTGGAGAGAGCTTTTTCTTCTTACACCTTCATAAAAAATAAGTACCACAAGGAGGGCGGCCAAGATGGCAACTGGAGAGGAGGTCCTTAAAGCCTCTCCCAGAAAACACAATTGAACAGCCACCCAGGAGCCAAGAAAGAGAACTCTGAGTGACAAACAGCAGCTGAGAAATCCGTGAATTGCAAGTGAACACCTGAAGGTTGGAGAGAAGGGGGTGAGTGGGAGAGAGGGAAGGGAGCAGAGACGGACTGCAACAGGAAATGATCACTGCTGATTATCCAAGAGCAGCACAGTGCATGGGAGTGGGGAGGCCAAGAGGAAAGCCCCAGGGCAGCTGGGCTTTGAAGCAGATGAAGTTTGGGAGCCAGCCACTGGAACTTTTGAGTGGTAGAAGGGCTGAGCGAGGACTCTAAACTACAGAGACGACACCCCAGCTCTAGGCCCCTTGGGGACCCACAGCACAGGTGCACAGCTCCTACACAGGGCTGCAGTTCCTGTTACCAGCCCACTGCAAAGGCAACCTGGCTGTCTCAGGTTGGGCCCACAACTTTGGACTTATGGTGTGTGCACTTGCTGGAGCACACCAGGGTTCTAAAAACAGTGTGAGTCTGCAGATGGATAGGTGCTGAATCAGGGCTGGAAAGAAAGGCAGATTTGATAGCATTCACTCAAGCCAGCAGAAACAAGACTCGGCCCAGCTTCCCAAACAAAGGGCAGAAGGCAGAGCCGCCCTTGGAGCATCTTTTGTTGGCGTCTCTCCAGAATAGATGCACATAGCCTTCAAACACATCAGGAGATCAGAAACAAGAAATAAACAACCCCCCTCTCTCCCAAAATTGACCCCCAGTGTGACTAGTGTCCGCCCTATAGCAAGACTACACAAAAGTAATAATCTGGGCTCCTGGGCACTACAACTGAACATAACGCCTTCATGTCAAAGAGGAAGAACCCAGCAGACAGGATGAATTACTTTAAAACCAAAACTCCTCAGAAATATGAAGTTTTTCCAGAAGACAGCTTCTTAGACCTAGAAGTTTCTGAACTAAGGGAGAGAGAATTTGAAGTAGCCATTCTAAAGACTCTGAGAGAAATGAAATTATACTGGCAGAGCACCATGGCTGAGATGAACAACATAAAAAAGGAGATGAAAGACACGAAAAAGGAACTCCATGAACAAAAGGAACAATTTAACAAAGAAATTCAAAACATAAGGAAGATCGAGATGAAAATTCGAGAGATAAATAATACAATAAAAGAAGTGAGAAATGAAATAAATGCCATAGGAAACAGAGCCAACCAGATGGAGGAAAGAATTAGTGATATTGAAGATCAGAACATGGAAAAAGCTCAGAAAGAGGAAGAGAGGGAATACAGAACCAAAAGGATTGAAAGAACTCTGCAAGAACTATCTGACTCCATGAGACAAAAACAACACCAGGATAATAGGAATAGAAGAAGGGGCAGAGCAGTCTACAGAGAGCACACTCAGACAAATAGTAGATGAGAACTTTCCAAACCTATGGAAAGATCTGGAACCCCAAGTTCAAGAAGAAAACAGGTCCCCCAGATACCTGGACCCCAACAGATCTCCAAGACACATGGTACTAAAAATGTCCAAAACTAAAGACAAAGAGACAATTCTCAAGGCAGCCAGGGAAAAATGAACTATAACCTTTAGAGGAAAACCCATCAGGCTGGCATCAGATTTCTCAGCAGAAACTCTGCAAGCCAGGAGGGACTGGAATTCAATATTCAGAAATTTAAAAGAGAGAAACTTACAGCCAAGAATAAATTATCCAGCAAAGTTATATTTCAGATATGAAGGTGGAATAAAGACCTTCTCAGACACACAGAAGCTGAGGGAATTTGCCAGCACAAGGCCAGCACTCCAAGAAATACTGAAGAAGGCTCTTCGACCTGAAACCAAACATCAGTAAAAATGGAACAAAGTTGGGGCAACAATAAAGAAAAAAAATTTTTAAAAACAAACAAAGAAATAAGTAATGGCCACAGGAAATCTTCACACATCCATCATCACTCTAAATGTTAATGGACTGAACTCACCAATAAAAAGACACAGAGTAGCAGACTGGATTAAAAAACAGAACCCATCCATATGCTGTCTCGAAGAAACACACCTCAGCCATAGGACAAACACAGACTCAGAGTGAAAGGATGGGAAACAATACTTCAAGCAAGTGGTAACCAGAGAAAAGCAGGAGTTGCCATGCTGATATCTAATGAAATAAACTTCACGTTAAAAAAGATAGCAAAAGACAAAGATGAACATTACATAATGATAAAAGGGACAATGCAAAAAAAGGAAGAGTTGACACTAATTAATATATATGCTCCCAACCAGGATGCACCAAAATATACAAAGAAACTACTAATAGATTTGAAAGGAGAAACTGATGAATACACAATCCTTGTGGGGGACTTAAACACCGCTAACAGCCATGGACAGATCATCCAAACAGAAAATAAATAAGGAAATAACAGCTCGAAATGACAAATTACAGCAATTGGACATAATTGACATTACAGAACACTTCATCCAGCAAAAAGAGACTATACCTTCATTTCTAGTGCACATGGAACGTTCTCAAGAATAGACCATATGCTGGGACACTAAAGTAGCCTCAGCAAATTCAAGAAGATTAAAATCATACCAAGAATATTCTCAAACCACAAAGCTTTGAAGTTGGAGATCAACTGTAAAAGGAAAACAGGAAAAACCACATATACAGGGAGATTGAACAACAGCTTACTAAAAAAGGACTGGATAAAAGAACAAATAAAAGATGAGATAAAAAAATATATAGAAACTAATGACAATGAAAATACAACGTATCAGAATTATTGGGACACAGCAAAAGCAGTAATAAGAGGGAAATTTATATCACTACAGACCTATCTTCAGAAACAAGAAAAATCACAAGCAAACATCTTAGCATCCCATCTTAAAGAAGTAGAAAAGGAAGAGCAGACAAAACCCAAAGTCAGCAGAAGGAAAGAAATAATAAAAATTAAAGCAGAGCTAAACCAATTAGAGAACAGAAGGACAATAGAAAATATTAATATTACGAGGAGCTGGTTCTTTGAGAAAGTCAACAAAATTGACAAACCCCTGGCTAGACTAATCAAAGGATGAAAGGAAAGGGCACAAATATCCAAAATTAGAAATGAAAGGGGAGAAATTACCACTGAGACCAGAGAAATACAAAGGATTCTAAGAAAATATTATGAAGGACTTTATGCCATGAAATTTAACAATCTAGAAGAAATGGACAAGTTTCTAGAAACTTATAGCCTACCTAGACTGAACCAAGAAGAACTGGATAATCTAAGTAGACCAATCTATAGCAAAGAGATTGAAATGACTATCCATAATCTCCCTAAAGGCAAAAGCCCTGGACCAGATGGTTTCACCAATGAGTTCTACCAAGCATTCAAAGAAGAATTAACACCTATCCTCCTCAGACTCTTCCAAAAATTTGAAAAGAAAGCAATACTTCCTAACTCATTCTATGAGGCCAACATTACCCTAATTCCAAACTCTGGCAAAGACAACACAAAAAAAGAAAACTATAGACCAATATCTTTGATGAACACAGATGCAAAAATCCTAAACAAAATATTAGCAAATAGAATACAACAATGCATCAAAAAGATCATACATCATGATCAAGTGGGATTCATCCCGGAGCACGAGGATAGTTCAACATACGATAATCAATCAATGTGATGCACCACATAAACAAAATCAAAGTTAAAGACCATATGGTCATTTCAATTGATGCGGAAAAAGCTTTTGACAAGATACAACATTGGTTTATGATCAAAACACTAAATAGAATAGGTATAGAAGGAAAGTATCTCAACATAATAAAGGCCATATATGAAAAACCCTTGGCTAACCTCATAATGAATGGGGAAAAGCTGAAACCTATTCCCCTAAAATCAGAAACAAGACAGGGATGCCCCCGGTCACCATTGCTATTTAATATAGTACTGGAAGTTCTAGCCACAGCAATCAGGCAGGAGAAAGGAATCAAAGGTATCCCAATTGGGAAAGAAGAGGTCAAATTGTCACTATTTGCAAAACACATGATCCTTTATATAAAAAATACCAAAGATTCCACCAGGAAACTATTAGAAACCATAAATGAATATAGTAAAGTCGCAGGATACAAAATTAATGTACAAAAATCAACAGCATTCCTATATGCAAACAATGAATCCTCAGAAAAGAAATGAGGGAGTCAATTCCCTTTGCTATCACAACAAAAAAAAAGAAATACCTGGGAATTAACTTAACAAAGAACTCGACAGACTTATACATGGAAAACTGTAAGACACTTTTGAAAGAAATTGGAACAGACTTTAAGAGGTGGAAAAATATCTCCTGTTCATGGATAGGAAGACTTAACATTGTTAAAATGGCGATTCTGCCCAAAGCAAAAAAAGATTTAATACAATACCCATTAAAATCCTACAATCATACTTTCGTGAAATAGATTAAAAAATTATTAAATTTATATGGAACCATAAAAGACCTCGAATTGCCAAAGCAATACTACATAAAAAGAATAAGGCTAGTGGCATTACATTATCTGACTTCTATTTATATTACAAAGCATTAATAGTCAAAACAGCTTGGTAATGGCAGAAGAACAGAAATATAGACCAATGGAACACAACTGAAAACCCAGAAATAAACCCACAAATATATGGACAAATAATTTTCAATAAAGGAGCAAAAACATACAATGGGGAAAAGACAGCCTCTTTAGTAGGTGGTGCTGGGATAACTGGAAAAACATTTGCAAAAGAATGAACCTGAGTTGTGAACTCTCCATATACAAAAATTAACTCAAAATGGATTAAAGACCTTCGTATCAGACCTGCAACAGTAAACTGTATAGAAGAAAACATTGGTACTAAACTTATAGACCTAGGGCTCAAGGAAGACTTCATGAACCTGACCTCAAAGGCAAGGGAAGTAAAAGCAAAAACAAATAAATGGTACTATATCAAACTAAAAAGCTTCTGCACAGCAAAATAAACCATCAACAAGGCAAAGAGACAGCCAACTCAATGGGAGAAAATATTTGCAAATAACACATCAGATAAGGGTCTAATATCTAAAATATATAAAGAACTAATAAGACTAAACAACAAAAATACAAACAACCCAATTAAAAAGTGGGCAGAAGAACTAAACAGACACTTCTCCCATGAAGAAATACAAATGGCCAGCAGACATATGAAAAAAATGCTCATCCTCATTAGCTATTAGGGAAATGCAAATCAAAACCACAATGAGATACCACCTCACACCTGTGAGAATGGCTATTATCCACAAGACAAGGAATAACAAGTGCTGGAGAGGATGGGGAAAGAAAGGAACTCTGGCACACTGCTGGTGAGAATGAAAATTGGTACAACCACTGTGGAACTGTGGTTGAAAATTGGTACAACCACTGCAGTGTGGAGGTTCCTCAGAAAATTGGGAATGGAGTTACCATTTGACCCAGCAATCCCCCTTCTGGGGATCTACCCAAAGAACTTGAAAACCTTTGTCTGCAAAGACTTACATACCCCAATGTTCATCACAGTGCTGTTCACAGTGGCCAAAACATGGAAACAACCAAAGTGCCCTGCGACAGATGACTGGATAGCGAAGCTGTGGTACATATACACAATGGAATATTATTCAGCTATAAGAAAAGATGAAATGTTGCCATTTGCAACAAAATGGATGGACCTGGAGATCATCATGCTTAGTGAAATAAGCCAGACAGAAAAAACAAGAACTGCATGACATCACTTATATGCGGAATATAAAAATGATAAGCAACAAAGAAAAAAGAAATGAACAAACAAAACAAATAACCCATGGACTCAATCAATATTTTAATGTTATTTGGGGATGAGTGGGATAGGGAGGGGAGAAAGGGGAGGGGGTGGGAGAGGAGGGGGGAAGCTAGATATAGGGTGATGGAAAGAGAAGTCACAATAGGTGGTGGAATTATTATCAACAAGTTGACAATGCACTGGGGAATTGTATGCCTGAAGCCTATGTAAATCTTGCTAATAGATGTCACTCCAAAAAGTCTATCAATAAAAGTGAATTAAAAAAAAATAAGTACTACAACAAGCAGGTCTGGATTTAAGAGTGTATCTTGCATCTTTTGAGCCTGATTTTAAGAAACTACATTAAGTCTATCAAAGCAAGTTCAATGATCTCACTAACAATTTTTCAACTGTCTAGTGATCTGCATAACAATCATTAGATGTTTCAGATAGCACAAATAAATAATATTATTTATAATAAATAATATTATTTATAATAAATGGAAAGTTTGTTAAATACTTGATCATCATTATCAATATTTAACTGTTACAAATATTGTAAAATTAAATCTGTGGTTTGTACTTTTGGTATAGTAATTTTTCTTTCCTAACTTACTACCTCATTTCCACTATTTTACATTAAAATAGGCACTGAACAAAAGTGTCAGTATTTAAAAAAAGCTGTTTTAAAAGCAAGGGATTCAATTTATAGAAATGGGTTGAAAAGGGATACACAAGTTGGAAAAGATTGGGAACCACTGTTCTAGACTAACACCATATTGAGCATAGATAGATCCCAGCCCTTAAGTGTTTTCTTCTTTCCCCATCCTCACTCTTTCTTCCCTTCTCCTGCCTCCCTCTTTACCTTTTTTTTAATTGTTTCCTAAGTAGTCCTTTAACTTCAGGTAGGCACATTCCATATGGTGGAACATAGGACCACCACCATCTCCAGACTCATTGCACCTCTCACCACAGCAGGAACTGTGTTTCCAGATTGGCCCAGCAAAGTTAATCAGAATAACACTGAGGGTTGAGTGAGAGTTTCCTTTCTACCAATCCTTGTGGTCAGGGTGATGATGATGTAATCTTACTAGCTGGCTGGTCCCTATGCCCACACTGGGTCAGGGAGAGGGACAGCCCGAAGTCACATACACAGCAGGATTGCTAAGAAATAGTGAAGGGGTGATTCTCCAAAGTAAAGATGCTGCAAAGAGAAAAAATAAATACAATACATCTGGTTTAATACGTTTAAAAGGTTTTCAAGAGGAAGAGTGACTTTATTTGAAACATTCATTTTTATGAGAAATTATTCTGACCAAGTGGCAAAGAGATTTATTTAGTTGAGGGAAATATGTGTTGCTGTTGTTTTTTAATTAGGACTGTTTAAAAAGAGAAGAAAATAAATACTCTGCTCTATACCACAGAAAGCAGGACTATTCATCTAAGATACTAAGGGGAAATTTTTGCTTTGGAAGAAAGTGTGAGTTAAATAACTTTTAGAGTCAAATTCAGAGAAAATCTACAAGGTTTTTTATAAACCTTGAATATTAATCCTTTATCGGTTCCTTATTGGCAAATATTTTCTCCCGTTCTGTAGGATGTCTTTTTGTTTTCTTGATAGTTTCTTTTTATGTAAAAAAGCTTTTTAGTATGGTGTAGTTCCATTTGTTTATTTTTTCCTTTGTTTTTGTTGCCTGAGAAGATACATTGTTGAAAGTATTGCTAAAGGTAATGTCTGAGAGGTTACTCTATATTTTCTTCTAACAATTTTATGGTTTCAGGTCTAATATTTAGGTTTTTATTCTATTTTGAGTTTATTTTTGTATATGGTGTAAGAGGGTGGTCCAATTTCATTTTTTGCATGTATCTTTCCAGTTTTCCCAGCACCATTTATTGAAAAAACTTTCTTTACCTCAATGTTTTTGCTATTTTTATTATAGATTAATTGGCCATATAGACATAGATTTACTTTTGTGCTCTCTATTCTGTTCCATTGATCTATGTGTCTGTTTTTATGCCAATACCATGCTGTTTTGGTAACTGGCCTTGTAGCATAACTTGATGTCTAGTAGCATGATTCCTTCTACTTTATTTTTCTTTCTCAGAGTAGTTGTGGCTATTGTAGGTCTTTTATGATTCCATACAAATTTTAGGAGTATACATTCCATTTCCGTGAACAATGGCTTTGGTATTTTGATGGGAATTACATTGAATCTATAGATTGCTTTGTGTACTATGGAAATTTTAACTATTAATTCTTCCTATCCACGAGCATGACGTGTGTTTCCATTTATTTGCATTTTCTTTGACTTCTCTCTTCAGTGTCTTATAATTTTCTGAGTACAGGTCTTTTATCTCCTTGGTTAAATTTATTCCAGGTATTTTTTTTTAAATACAATTGTAAATGGGATTGTTTTCTCAATTTCTCCTTCTGCTAGTTTCTTATTGGAGTATAAGAATGCAATTGATATCTGGATACTGGTTTTGTATCCTGGTACTTTACTAAATTCATTTATCAGCTTCTAATTTTGGGGTCAAATCTTTGGGATTCTTTATATACAGTGTCATGTCATCTGCAAATAATGATAGTTTTACTTCTTCTTTTCCTATTTGGATGGTTTTTATTTGCTTTTCTTGTCTGAGTGCTGTGGCTAGGACTTCCAGTACTATATTGAATAAGAGTGGTGACAGTAGGTATTCTTGTCTTGTTCCTGATCTTAATGGGAATGTTTATAGTTTTTCCCCATTGAGTATGATGTTAGCTGTGAGTTATCATATATATCCTTTATTAAATTGAAGTATATTCTTTCTATTCTCATCTTGTTGAGAGTTTTTATCATAAATGGCTGCTGAAATTTTTTAAATTATTTTTATTGTTAGACTTATTGGGGTGACATCTGTTTGCAAGGATTACATAGGTTTCAGGCATACAATTCTACAGTGCATTGTCAAACTGTTGTATAATAAGTTCACCACCTAATGTGACTTCTCCTCCCATCACCATATATCTAGCTTCCCCTCCCTCCTCTCCCACCCCCTCCCCTTTTCCCCCTCCCTAATACACTCATCCCCAAATAAACATTAAACTATTGATTGTGTCCATGGGTTTTTTGTTTGTTTTTTCATTTCTTTGTTCTTTGTTGCTTTCAGTTTTATATTCTGCATTTGAGTGAAGTCATACAGTTCTTTGGTTTTTCTGTCTGGCTTATTTCACTAGGTATGATGATCTCCAGGTTCATCCATTTTGTTGCAAATGGCAATATTTCATCTTTTCTTATACCTGAGTAATATTCCATTGTGTATATGTACCACAGCTTCTTTATCCAGTCATCTGCCGCGGGGCACTTTGGTTGTTTCCATGTTTTGGCCACTGTGAACAGCGCTGCAATGAACATTGGGGTACATAAGTCTTTGCGGGCAAAAGTTTTCAAGTTTTTTGGGTAGATCCCCAGAAGGGGGATTGCTGGGTCATATGATAACTCCATTCCCAATTTTCTGTGGATCCTCCACACTGTCTTCCACAGTGCTTGTACCAAATTGCATTTCCACACAAATGCTTTTTCTGCATCTATTGAAATGACCATACAATTTTCATTTTTCATTTTGTTTATGTGGTGTAAAACATTATTTGATTTATGTATATTGAACCAAACTTGCATCTCAGAAATGAATTCCACCTGATCATGGTGCATGATTTATTTAATCTATAGCTGAATTCAATTTGCTAATATTTTGTTGAGAATTTTTGCATCTATGTTCATTAGGAATATTGGCCTATAGTTTTCTTTTTATATAGTGTCTTTATGTGATTTTGAAATCAGGGTAATGATGACCTCATAAAATGAGTTTGGGAGGCTGCCCTCTTCCTGGATTTATTAAAATAGTTGTGGAGTATAGGTGTTAATTTTTTTTTTTTTAATGTTCAGTAAAATTCACCTGTTAAGCCATCTGGTCTATGACTTCTGTTTGTTGAAATCTTGTTGATTAATTATTGAACTTTATTGTTAGTCATTGGCCTATTTAGATTCTCTGTTTTTTCTTGATTTAATTTTGGAAGCTTGTATGTTTGTAAAAAATCTATCTTTTTTTCCCAAATTACAGAAGTCGTTGGTATATAGTTGTTCATAGTATTTTCTTACAATTTTTTGTATTTCTGTGGTGTCTGTTGTCACTTCTCTTTTATTTTTTATTTTATTTATTTGATGCTCTCTGTTTTTCTCTTGAAGAATCTGGTTAAAAGTTTCTCAGTTTTGTTTATCTTTTCAAAGAACCAGTTCTTGGTTTCATTGATCTTTTTTAATGACTTCTTAGTCTCAATTTTGTTTATTTCCCCTCTGATTTTTATTATTTCATTCTTTGTGCTGATTTAGACTTTTTTGTTCTTTTTCAAGTTTCCTTAGGTGTAAGGCTAAACAGTTTATTTGAGATTTTTCTTGTTTCTTTAGGTAGGGCTGCGATGCTATGAATTTCCCTCTCAGAATTGCTTTTGCTATGTTCCATAGATTTTAGGTAGTTGTGTTTTCATTCTGATTTGTCTCAAAGTACCTTTTGATTTCTTCTTTAATCTCCTTGTTAACCCACTCATTGTTTTGTAGCATATTGTTAACCTCCATGTGTTTGTGCATTTTTCATTCTTTTTATTGTAATTTATTTCTATTTTTATACTGTTCTGGTCAGAGAGGGTACTTGATATAATTTCAATTTTCTCAAATTTTTTGAGGCTTGTTTTGTTGCCTAACATGTGGTTTATCTTGGAAAATGTTCCATGTGCATTTGAAAAGAATGTATATTCTGCTCCTTTGGAATATAATTCTCTAAAAATATCAATTAAATCTATCTGCTCTAGCATGTCACTTAAGGCCACTGTATCCATATTGATTTTCTGTCTGGAAGATCTGTCCATTGGTGTCAGCTGGGTATTAAAGTCCCCTACTATGATTATGTTACTGTTGAGTTTACCTTAATGTCAGTCAATATTTGCTTTATGTATTTAGGTGCTCCTTTGTTAAGTGCATAAATATTTATAAGAGCGATGTCCTCTTGTTGGACTGACCCCTTTATAATTATGTAATGTTCTTCTTTGTCTCTTGTTATACTCTTTGTTTTAGCACTTATTTTGCCTGATATAAGTATTATTGTCCCAAGTATTTTTTCATTTCCATTGCATGAAATATCCTTTTCCATCCCTTTACTTTTAGTATATGTGTGTCTTTCCTTCTGAGGTGAGTCTCTTGTAGACATCATATGCCTGTGTCTTGCTTTCTTATCCATTTGACTACCCTTTGCCTTTTGATTGGAGCATTGAAACATTTAAATCACATTTAAAGTGATTATTGACAAGTACATAGTCAATGCAATGTTATTATTTATATTATTATTTTTTATTGTTTGTTTGTTTTCTCTTTTCTTCTGCTTAAAGAAGTTCCTCTAGCATTTCTTATAATGCTGAATAGGTGGTAGTGTATTCCATTAGCTTCTTCTTATCTGGGAATTTCTTTATCTCTCCTTCAATTTTAAATGATAGCTTTGCTGGCTATAGTGGTTTTGGTTGTAGGCCCTTGTTTTACATTACTTTGAGTATTTCCTGCCGTTCTATTCTGGCCTGCAAGGTTTCTATTGAGAAATCCATTGATAGCTTATTGGGAGCTCCCTTGCAATTAAGTTGTTGTTTTTCTCTTGCTTCTTTCAGAATTCTTTGTCATTTTAATTTTGATGTGTCTTGATAGTTCATCTTGATTAGTACTGTCTGTGCTTCTTGTGTTTGTGTGTCTATGTTTTTAATTGGTTTTTTTTCATTTTTGTCTTTTGTTTTGTTTTGTTTTTGTTTTTGTTTTTTTTTTTGTCCAGGTCAGGGAAGTTTTTAGCCATTATATTTTTAAACAGGTTCTCAATTCCTTACTCCCTCTCTTTTCCTTCTAGTAACCCTATGATTGGAATGTTGTCCCAGAGGTCTCTCAGGCTATCCTCATTTTTTAAAATTCTTTTTTCTCTTTGCTCTTCCATTTGGGTATTTTCTTCTACCTTGTCTTCCAAATCACTGATTCAATTTTCTGCATCATCCAATCTGTTGTTGATTTCTTCTAGTATAGTCTTCATTTCAATTATTGTATTCTTTACATCTGATTGGTCTTTTTTTAAGGTTTTGATGTCTTTCTTTATGGTTGTTATCTCTTTGTTTAAGTTTTCAGTAAATTTCTTAAGCATTCTTATAAGCTTTTTTCTAAACTCTTGCTCTGGTAGGTTAATTATCTCCATTTCGTTTAACTCTATTTCTGGTAATTTCTTTTGTTCCTTTATTTGGGACATGTTTTTCTGTTTTCTCATTCTGGTTTGTTCTCTGTGTTCACTTGTATATAGTAGGTATATCTCTTATGGCTCTTAGTGTTTGTCTCATGTAATATGTGTCCTGTGTGGTCTAATGGTGCAATCTCTTTGATCTCCTATGTGTGTAATCTAGGATTGTTTTTTGAGGTGTTGTGTGTGTCCTTTTGTTATAGTTGAGATGTATGCCCCTTACAGCACACTGTTAACTGTCCAAGAGTAGTGGCAGAGTACCACTGAAAGCTTCTTGGACCACCACAGACAGCCACTTTTACTGAAGTTCACAAGAAAGTCTTTCGCTATTAGTAAGAAAGGGCTGATCACTCATCCATCTAAAGTGCCTTCATGTTGACAGGGCAAGTCTCTCTGGGTCCTGTGTTCGTGGTCTTTATTGGGCTTCCTTCTCTATATCCTCAGCTTTTGGGGTTCTCCTCAGTCAGTTCTCTGATGTTTCCCAAGGTTGACTATTCCCCTTTCTATCTGCAATCTTGCTGTCATCTGGGAGGTTGCAGACACTGTGTCTGCCTAATCCACCATCTTCTGAGTGAGTTCATGAAATACTGTTTCTGTCTTTATAATCAGAGTAGATGACTCTTCAAACAATGTCTCTCTGAAAAGTTGCCCTAAATCTATGGTTCCAAGTTCAATGTTAGAAAATATCTAAAAGGGCAAAAAGTAATCCATCAAGAAATAAGGTTTTGAAATTTCTAAAATCTATTAGGTGAGTGCAAACATAATTGTGACGTTTGCATTATTGAAATATGCCATTTGATATTGGAAACATTCTTAAATAAATGTGATTATATTACACATCATTTTAATGCATGTTTCTCATTTTGTGTTTTTGCTAATGACTTATTATTTGCTGTTTATTTTGTATTTATTTTAGACTATGAAATGATGTTAGACAAATTTAAGCAATTTTTTATTTGAATTCAAAATGGGTCATAAAGCAGCAGAGACAACTCACAACATCAACAACACATTTGCCCCAGGAACTGCTAATGGATGTACAGTGCAGTGGTGGCTCAAGAAGTTTTGCAAAGGAGACAAGAGACTTGAAGATCAGTGTAGTGGCCAGCCATCGGATGTTGACAATAACCAATTGAGAGGAATCATCGAAGCTGATACTCATATAACTGCATGGAAATTTTCAAAGAACTCAAAGTTGACCATTCTCGATAATCATGAGCTGACCAGAAATTAAAAAAAAAAAATTACCCTTTTGAAGTGTTGCCTTCCCTTACTCTATGCAACAAAAATTAACCATTTCTCAGATTGTGAAGTGCGATGAAAAGTGTATTTTATATGACAACTGGTGATGACCAGTTCAGTGGACCAAGAAGAAGCCCCAAAGCACTTCCCAAAGCCAAACTTGCACCAAAAATTGGTCATGGTCACTGTTTGGTGGTCTGCTGCTGGTCTAATCCACTATAGCTTTCTGAATTCAGGCTTCACTTTACATCTGTGAAGTATGCTCAGTAAATCGATGAAATACACTGAAAACTGCAATTCCTGCAGCCAGCATTAGTCACGACAACACCCAACTGGATGTCACACAACCAAAACATCAAAAGTTGAACAAATTGGGCTACAAAGTTTTGCCTCATCTGCCGTATTCACCTGATCTCTCACTAACCACTTCTTCTTCAAGCATCTCAACAACTTTTTCAGGGAAAATGCTTCCACAACCAGCAGAATACAAAAAATACTTTCCAAGAGTTCATGGATTCCCAAAGCATGGGTTTTGCACTACAGGAATAAACAAAGTTATTTCTCATGGAAAAAAAATGTGTTGATTGTAATGGTTCCTATTTTGATTAATAAAGATGTGTTTGAACCTAGTTATAATTTAAATTCATGGTCCAAAACTGCAATTACTTTTGCATCAACCTAATATCAAGAAATGGAGGGCATAGTAGACAAAGGAAATATGAATTAAAGAATGAGCACAAGAATGAGTTATAAAGATGGGAAGCATGGGAGGGCATGATGCAGAGACCACACCTGGAGCCTAGGCAGCTACTGTATGGCACCCATCTCACAGGGCCTTGGCAATCTATACACTAAATGAGTTCCTTCAGGCTTCAGGATTTCATCATGAAAACACATTCACTTCTCATTATCTGAAATAGATTACAATTAGTGATCCAGCTTTTCAAGACTTAGTTTTTTTATGTGTTGTTCTAGGATGTTCTAACTAATTACTTGTCATCTTGGTATATTTAGGAAGTCAGAGCTGGGGGAGTAGAGAGCCAGTCAAGGTGAAGAGGGAAGAAATGAGCAAAAGGACAGAGCTAGGGAAAGAGGCAAGGAGGCACCCTGAGAGAAAACTTTCTGAACCAGAAGTGTCAGTGGCCTGTGGCATCTAAGCCATGTCAGGAACACACCTGCAAAGACAAACTGCTGCTCAGAGAGCTGAGGAGGGAACACCTGTCCACCACTTCTGGAAGTCCTGCCATAATGGTAATTCACCTGCCTGCTGACAGCAAACCAATTCAGCCCTGCTGAGACAATCCCCACCCCATCTTCCTTCCTGGAGTGCTGCTCAGAAGACACTGGTGCCAGGCTGGTTTCTGCCTCTTGCTGGGTGATGGTATAAACCTCTAAGCCTCAGTTTGTTCATCTGTAAAACAAGGCCATGAGACTACTACAGTTGAGATGCTTTCCAGTGTCAGAGGTCTGGGATTCCACAAAGCCCCAGCAAACACATGGTTCTTCAAAGTCCTTCCCTTTCAAATTAATAAAAAGGGCTCCAAGTTTGCAATATTTTCTAGTGATATGACTATTGCTTAGTAACTCTCTGAGTCTCAAATGCATCATGTGCAAAGTGAGAATACTAATATCCACCCCGTAGAGTTTTGCAAAAATTATATTCAGGAGGATTTAGGAGCCTGGCACAGCATCTGCCATATAGCAGGTGTTCATCCTCCCCTTGTACCACATTACTTTAGTAATAGTCACTTACTTTTAAGCTGGGGTTCCTAGGTATGATTAACATTTTGCAGCAAAAACAGTAATAAGAGGGAAATTTATATCATTACAGGTCTATCTTAAGAAACAAGAAAAATCACAAGCAAACATCTTAGCATCCCATCTTAAAGGACTAGAAAAAGAAGAGCAGACAAAACCCAAAGTCAGCAGAAGGAAAGAAATAATAAAAATTAAAGCAGAGCTAAACCAATTAGAGAACAGAAAGACAATAGAAAATATTAATATTATGAAGAGCTGGTTCTTTGAGAAAGTCAACAAAATTGACAAACCCCTGAAGAGACTAATCAAAGGATGAAAGGAAAGGACACAAATATCCAAAATTAGAAATGAAAAGGGAGAAATTACCACTGATACCACAGAAATACAAAGGATTATAAGAAAATATTATGAAGGACTTTATGCCACGAAATTTAACAATCTAGAAGAAATGGACAAGGTTCTAGAAACTTATAGCTTACCAAGACTGAACCAAGAAGAACTGGATAATCTAAATAGACCAATCAATAGCAATGAGATTGAAATGACTATCCATAATCTCCCTAAAGGCAAAAGCCCTGGACCAGATGGTTTCACTGAGTTCTACCAAGCATTCAAAGAAGAAATAACGCCTATCCTCCTCAGACTCTTTCAAAAATTTGAAGAGGAAGCAATACTTCCTAACTCATTCTATGAGGCCAACATTACTCTAATACCAAAGCCTGGCAAAGACAACACAAAAAAAGAAAACTATAGACCAATATCTCTGATGGACACAGATGCAAAAATCCTGAACAAAATATTAGCAAACAGAATACAACAATGCATCAAAAAGATCATACATCATGATCAAGTGGGATTCATCCCAGGAGCACAAGGATGGTTCAACATACGAAAATCAATCAATGTGATACACCACATAAACAAAATCAAAGATAAAGACCATATGGTCATTTCAATTGATGCGGAAAA
>PVJL010008096.1:0-70276 GCA_004026885.1 Lyroderma lyra | reverse complement strand
CGGGTTGAGTGGCAGAAAAGAAAGGTGGAGAGAAAATACAGTTAGTCGGGTTTCTCTGCGGCTGGACGTCCAAGGCCTCGTGCTTGTGGGAGCCTTGAAGGCCACTTCCTGTTGCCCCGGGCACTATTTGCTCTCCCCAGGCCCTGAGAGGCTGCCTCGCCCCTGGGGCAATTCCCAGATCAGCATGGCATGTCCGTCCCCTAACTCGTGTCTGGGTGTTACGTCTCCTGGATGAAAACCTTGACCTACCATCCTCTGCCCAGCCGCGGTCACATCCCCAGGATGAGACCTGCAAAATAAGTCAGAAGTGACAAGGGCTGTGCAGATGACAGGGGGCGAGGGCCGCTCGGCAGCAGCAGGTGGGATACGAGGGTCTGAGGAATGAGCTGCAACTCTTACATGCCTTGTGGCTCATGTGGGGTCCACACCCCACCCGTGAACATGTGCACCAGCTTCAGGCCTGGAACCCCAGGCCTCTGTCTCAGACACAGCTTGGATTTGAGTTAGGCTAAAAGAGCAAACTGGTAGGAAGTGGATTTCCAGACCCCTGCTTAACCTGCTTTGCGCTACAACCTCAAAAACCACATCACTGTGCCTACGAAAGGCTGGGGCGGGGGGGTCTCGAGTCTCAACTCTCAGGCAGAGCAAAATGATGTATTCCTTTTTTTATTAGGGACCCTGGGCATTCACAGAAAAGGCTCATTCTTCACAGCCAGATAGGACAGGTCACGTGCCCTGTCCAGCTGCTCAGCCAGCCTTAGCTCTTTCCATGAGCAGACAATGCATGAAGACTGAATAGGCACCTGCATGACTTCTGACTCACAGACGTGTTATGGGTTGACCTGTGTCCCCTCAAAAAGATACGTTGAAATCTTAAGCCCAGTACCTCAGAACGTGATCTTATTTGTAAATAGGGTCATTGCAGATGTAATCAGTTAATTTAAAGTGAGGTTACACTGGGGTGACATGCATCCCTAATCCAATATAACTGCTGTCCATGTAGGAAGATGGCCACATGAAGACAGAGACACAGGGTCAATGCCATGTGAGGACAAAGGCAGACACGGAAGGGACACAACTGCAGGCCTAGAACTGCCCGGGACTGCCCGCCTGCATGGGACGCTGAGAGGAGACAAAGACACACCCCTACTGGTCTCCCAGGGAGCACAGCCCTGCTGACACCCTGACCTTGGACTTCTGGCCTCCAGAACTGGGAGAGAATACACGCCTGTCGCCCTAAGCCACCAGTCTATGGTTCTTTCTGGGGGCAGCCCTAGCAAGCTGATGCAGTGGGAGGACGGGAGCAGGGCTCCCTTGATGGCCCTCCCTCTGCCAACCTGCTAGGTGCTGACCAGAAGAGGGGGAGCTCTCCTGCTGCATGGGAAGTCTTCACAAGCTATACCATCCACTCACTGTGGGCCACATGGCCTTCCCCCTCCATGTGACTGCCCAAATCCTATAGATCTGGGCCCTTTTCCTTGGCAATTAAATTCTAAACATATCTCCAGTTCCTCTGAATTTCTTCAACAACTGAGGGTGGAAATGGGACCCTTCTGCTCAGTGCACCTCCAGCTGAGAGAAGTGACACACTGCAGCCTGTGGGGACACTCCTCCCCCTTGCTGACCCCCAGCCCCACTGTGTGGGCAGAGCCAGATCCCTCCGTGTCCTCTCCCCCAGGTGTGTCTCCTCTTCACTCCCCACGAGAGAGGGGATGGGGTGACTGGGCCCACCACAGGCAGGAAAAGGAACTCTGCCTTGAACGTCACTTTTCTAGAGTCAGGGTTTGTTGGGGCGGGCTGGGTACCCTGGGGAGGAGGACAGAGCCCAGAACCTGACTTCCTTCACAGACCACACAGCAGCTCCTGGCCAGAGGAATGCCTTCGAAAATTAATACTTTGCAACTAAGTATGATGGCGGTGCAGAGCCTGGCATCAGAGCCCCACTGCTCGACTGCCTAACGCTGGGCAGGGGGCAAACGAGCCAGTTCCCACCCATCTGCTCTTGCCAAGGCCTGGGCCGGGGCAACTGGGCATCTGAGAGCTGCTGGGGAGGGTGGGAAGCAGGAAGGGGGCCCGAGGTTCCACGCTTAGGACGTGGATGAGAAAAAATTCAAAAGCTTCTAGACTCCTTCTTTTCTTTTTTAAAAATTATAGTTGGAATATAGTATTATACTAGTTTCATGTGTACAACATAGTGATGCGACATTTCTATACCTGATGATGTAACCACCACATAAGTCTAGTAACTACCTGTCACCAAGCAAAGGTATCACACTACCATTGGCTCCATCCCCCGGCCTCTTCCACGCTGTCGCGGATGGCCTGCTTTCGTTTAACTGCTCGTGTTCTGTTGTGCAGACACAGCACATCTCGTTCCGTTCACCTGTCCCTTTTCTTCCTGAGCTCTTAGCACAGGGAGGAAGGAGGCGGGGCTAGAGGACTCAGGAAACAGCTCTAGGGTATGTGCTGCAGCGCAAATCAATCTCTGTGCCTCAGTTTCCTCATTCGTTACATGGGGACAGTCCCTACCTCGACAGGGTCACTGGGAAGCTTTAAATGAGATCACACATGGCCAGCGAGTGCATGGCATGCGAAGAGTGTTGCCTCCTGCTGATGGCTGTCACAACCCAGAAAAGACTAGTGGCATTGCTGGGCTTGTGGGTCCCTGAGCTGTCAGCCCATCCTTCTGTGACTTCAGCCAGCAGCTGCAGCCTCTGGTGGAGTCCTGCTGGCTCTGAGGCCAGGTGACCCACACTGAAATCCCTCTCCTGGTGCTCACTAACTGTGCAGCCACAGGCAAAGGAGTCACCCCTCTGACACCTGAGTCTCCTCATCCGTATGCTGGGGGAATCGGAGCTCTCGTACAGCAGAAGCCTGGAAATCACACACAAAAAGGGCTCAGCCCAGCGTGGGCACACACAGGCCCGCATCGAATGGCTCTGCCCCTTCAGCCTGCCCAGGACGCCCTGCAGAGGGAAGGCTCATGGGTCAGCTGGTACCTGAAGCCGTCCTTGTGGCCGTCGCTGAGGTGGCAGGTGCCTCCGTGCTGACAGGGGTTCTGGATGCAGGTGTTGATGGGCACGGCACAGTCTTTGCCCTGAGGAGCAAAGGGAGAAGCACCTAGTTAGGGAGGTGTTCAGTGATGGCCGTGACCCAGGAGGCCCCTGGGAGTTCCTAGGAGCCTCTGGAATGAGGCTGGGGAGAGGGCAGGGGGCTCTGGGACCAGACTGTGTGTGACTCAGAGAGATCTGAGCGGAGCCCTTGCTCAAGGTCACTCCACAGAAGGGAGGAACGTGGAGAACTCGGGAGTGGGCTCCAGCTCCACTACCTCCCAGAATTCACATCCAAACCGCAGAGCAAGAGCTTGGGCTCTCCTTCCAGCTTCATCTCTTCCTGGTCAGCTGCCCTTGACCTCGTGTAAGCCTTTTAACCAACCTCTCTAAGCCTAGCTCATGGGAATTAAACTAGACCTTTCATAGGAGGACGTGCTTACCATTACATAACATGTCTAGCAGACAGCAGACGTCCCATACACACCAGGAGATGATGATATTATTAGCGTTACTGAGGCCTCCGTGTAAACCACAGGTGGAGAAGGGCGTGGCCTGCAGACCTTGCCCTGCGAAGGGATAGCTCTCCAGAGATGCATCTGTGACTGGTCTGGACGTAGGCCCAGGTGATGGCATTTATGCTGAAGTTCTGCAGGTGATTCTAAGTCAGGCCTGCTGAGAACCTCTGTGGTAGAGTTTTTGGTGGGATTTCTTTGGAGCAGGCCCCTCTGAAGGGGATGTTGGAGCTGAGAAGGAGCTAAACCGTGTGGTAGGTGGGGAGGGGTAGGCCAAGCAGCAGGAACAGCAAGGGCACAGGCTCTAAGGTGGGCAGCCAAGCGGTGCTGTGGACATCAACCCCAGCGTCCGAGGGAGCAGCGCACGCTTGGCCCCCTGGCCCCAGCTTCCTCCCTGGGGCCCAAGCTGCACCCCACTCTCAGCAAACAGTTCCTTGGAGGGCCTATGGGGCCTGGGGAGGCGTCTGCTGTGTTTGTTTCCGAGCTGTGGGCTCAATGTGGGCAGAAGTGATTCGGGAGCCCCCCTATTGCCACGTCACCTGCTTACCACCTGCCTGAGAGAGTCCGCTCCCCCTCTGCTGCTGCCAGGGCCTGTGACGAAGCCAGACTGGGCTCCCGGGCTGGGATGTCGCTGCCACCTGGGCATAGGACTCCACTTGCTACTGTCTCACCACCTAAGCCTCAGGCCCCGCCTCCAGCTGCGGAGGGGCTGCGCTGCACTGCACGCCACGCCACGCCACGCCAAGTTGTCTGCTGCTCTTCCTGCCCCGTACACTTAAAGGGCCAGTGAGAGTTTACTGGAGGGAGGAGAAGGCAGGCAGGGTGGGGTGGGATGGGGTGGCCCCTAAAGCCCAGCAGTGTGGGGGCCCTTTCGAGAAGTCCGTGTGTGGAATGGAAATGGCATCCTCTTTCTCACTGGGGTGTACTGAGCACACGTTCCATTCCAGGCCTCGTGTTTTATATTCACGGTCGTGTATAATACTCACCACTGGTAGATTGCTATTACCCCCATTTCTGCAGACAGAAGGCTGACTTGGAAAGTGAGCTAATCTGTTCAACACTGCACTGCATATGAATGGGACAGGCAGCAGCGGAGCCCAGACACCCAGTCCAAAGCCAGCGCTGGGGACCCTGCTGGGCCACTTATGCTCCGCTTCTCACTGGGCTCTGCAGTTAGGCAGAACTGGGACACCTTTCAGCTGGCTGCTGTGTGCCTCGTTGTCATCATCTATAAAATGGGAATAAAATACCCACCCTATGGAGTTAATAGTAATGAGAAGTCACATGTATGTAAGGTGCCTGGCGTGTCAGGGCAGCTCCACGAATAAGACCATTCTGATAATGACGACGATTGGGGTCAGAGATAGAGCTGGATGTGATCAAAAGACTTTTTAAGTCTTTGGTTGGTGCTAAACAATTCAGAAGTCGTGTGTGTGTGTGCATGTGTGCTGGATGAACAGGCCATGAAGGGCAGGGCAGGAGAACTTGAAGCAGGTCAACTTTGGGCCTTCCTAGCTCCTGCCTAGGCAGCCTCTGTGCTCTGGGAACTCTCAAGTACCAGGTCTCCAGGTGCGATCCGCCCCTGAGAGTGGGGGTGGTGGAAGAGTTGGTGGTGTCTCCTCCAGACCCTTATGCCAAGCACAGAAATCCTGGAGGCAGAGCCTAGAACTTGATGATATGGTAATTGGGCCTGGAGGCGGGGATTTCTGTTAGACATGTCCGTGGAAAATAATCACTGTTGTCAGTGCTTGGCTAATTAGCCCAATCCAACTTTCTTCAGCCTCATTTTTCTCAGACTCACCAGATTTGTGATGCTCCTTAGTCCTCCTCCTCCCTGTCTTTCAGAGAGAGAGAGAGAGAGAGAGAGAGGGCGGGGGGAGGGGGGGGAGAGAGAGAGTGTGTGTATGTGTGTGTGTGTGTGTGTGTGTGTTGGACAAGGTGGGGCTTATGGCTGCCTTTAAAGGAGACTGGGAACAGCTCCTCCCACTGGAATGCTCTCTCTGAGGTGGGGCCAGGAAGCTGCTCTGAGACCTTGCCACTCAAAGTGTGGACCTTGGACCAGCAGCACTGGCAACCCCTGGAAGCTTGTCAAAACACACAATCTCAGGGGGCTCCCTGGTGGTGTAATGGCTAGGCTTCAGCGCTTTCAACGCCACAACCTGGGTTCAATTCCCAGCCAGGGAATCACCCCCTAAAAAACAAAAACCAAAAACCCCCCACACACTCTCAGGCCTGAGCTCAGGTCTCAATAACCCAGAACCTTCATTTTAGTAAGATCCCCAGGTGATCCTTGTGCACATTGAAGTGTGAGAAGCACTGCTCTGAGACACTGAACATGTACATAAAGTTAATTAGCTTAAAAATTCAGCCAAAATATGCATTTTATTTCCCCAAATCTTAGAACAGTGGCAAAATAATGCCCTTTGTGAAGTATCTGCTGACCCCTGGCATTGAGGTAGCCATAGTACATACGTGGCCTTTTTAAATCCTTACATGTGCTCTGTGGGTGAGTATGACAGTTCCTATTCACAGGTGGGGAAAGGGAAGCCTCAGGGGAGTCGGTCACAGTGGGGCGGTTGAGTGTAGGCTTTCCTGCGAGAGACCTGGGCTCTGGCTTTAGCTGCCAAGTGAGGGAGCTTGGGAAAGTTATTTGATCTTTCTGAACCTCAGGTTCCTCATCTATCACAAGAGGATAATACAACGAATTTCAGAGGATGATTAAGAGCATTGCATGAGATAATGTGATTAAACTGCTTCACAAAGGCCTGGCATTATAGCAAGTTAACAGTAGCTGCTAGTAACCATGAAGCACTGGTTGCTATGCTTTTTTTTTGGGGGGGGTAGGGGGTAGTATTGTGGCTTTCCAAGATCACCTAGCTAGGCAATGGAAAAATTGAGATATCTGGAAATAGCTATACAAATGCCGGAATTTTGAGCTCAGATTTGTGGCTACCTAGTGATTGTTGTCTCACCCACAACCACTACCACAGCTGCTCTATTTTGGGGGGCTCCAACCCCAGAAGAAAGGAAGGCAGGGGAAACAAACACAGGACAGGTGCTATGATGTAACCCACAATCAAAGGACCGCTTCGGTTCAACCTGCTGCATTTTATAGTTGAGGGACCTGAGCTGGGGAGCAGAACAGGAGCTGTTCAAGGTCATGCAGGCAGGTAGGAACAGGCTTGGTGTTCTTTGCAACTTACACCCTACATTCCCTGTTCTGGAGATTCAGACAGGCCCTAAATGGCCAGGGACCCTTATCCTCAGCCTTGCAATCGTGGTGCTTGCCAATGGGCAGTGAATGTAGTGGCTCAGGGCATGGGTTCTGAAATCAGTTGGCTCTGAGCTTTGAATCCCAACTCCCTCACCTAATATCCCTAGTTTTCTCAATTGTAGAGTGAGGATCATCTTAGGACCTGCCTCCTATTGTTCTGATAAGGAGTATGCAAGATAATGCATGTAACTTGTTTATTATGCTGTCAGTGCATAGTAGAAACCCAATTAATGCTGTCTGCTAGTATTACTATTGTTATTATAGTCATCATTGCCACCACTACCACCACCATCATCATCACCATCACCATCAATATCACAATCACCATCACCACCATCACCATCATCATTACCATCCCCATGATCATCATGATCATTACCATCACCACAATCATCACCATCACAATCACCATCACCACCCTCACCACCATCACCATTAGCATATCATCACAATCACCACCATAACCATCGTCACCATCACCATCATCACCATCATCACTGCCATCATCGCCATCATCACCATCATCATCATCACCACCACCACCACCACCATCATCATAAATATACCTCAGACCTGCCTGGGCCCAACAGCTTCCTAAAGCTCAAAATCTCTGTTTAGATTCATCTGAAATCTACAAGATGTTCAGAATCTTGTGAGCAAAGTCCAGACAAGTGGTATTACCCTGGAGAAGCCCAGTGGATGCACTGATGGCCAGGCCAATGTCAAAATGTCCTCAAGTGGAGTTGGAAGAAGCCTGGGGCTTCAAACCCAGTCCTACTACTTTCACACTCAGGCCAATTTTAAAAAGAAGGAAGCAAGACTCAGGATATGATGTCACCCACCTCATAGGATGATGATAAAAATTAGAAGAGGGAACAAATACATAAGATCGAGTTGAGTGCCCGGCCCATAGTTGATGCTTAAGAAGATAAACATATGAAACTGGGGATGTTATAAATGCAGATGTCACAGTTCTAGGAGAGCAAGTGACAGTCTTTGGTACCTCACAGTATCACAGACTGAGAATCCCTGGTGCAAGCCACAGCCCCCCATCCCACACCCTGATCTTAGGGACCAGCATGCAAGAGCGAAGGTAAAGGCAGCAGGGCGCCAGCTTACTGTACACATGATTCTCACAGCAAGCCTGTGAGGCTGGTCCTGCTTTACAGATGGGAAGGCTGAGGTCAAGCCACTGGCCACTGCCACACACCTAGTAGTGATGGAGCGGAATCCATATTGGCCTTAGTGTAATTCCACAGCCTGAATTTCTACCACTGAATCAATACAGTGGAGTTTGAGGATCCAGACCTCTTAAATATCTCTGCTTAATTTCTATTCTTGCCCTACAACAGTGTGTGTGTGTGTGTGTGTGTGTGTGTGCGCGTGTGTGTGTGTGTGTTCTTGCATGAGTTTGGGACTCCAGTGAGTTTGAGGCCCTGGGGATGGTGGCCTGGGGACGGCTGGGCTGGCTTCCAAGGGCATCCTTTGGCTCTGCTGTCTCAGGCCCATAGGTGGCAGTCTGACACCATCTGCTGGAGGCACAGCTACAGCTGAGAAAGCCACCATGGTGTCCTATTCCCCAGAGTGAGTCTGGCCCTCAAGCTTGTCACTACGTAGACACACAAATCCCCCTGCACATGCCGATGACGCCAGCTCCCTCCCACTCAGCCTGCACCTGATGTGTGTGTGTCAGACGGGCCACGGGGCTGTCTTGAAACTCTCGGCTTACCCAGTGCTTGTCGGGTGCTCTGGGAGGCTGGAAGCTAGGACGGGCCTGGGGAAGAGGACCTGGTCACAGCTTCGAGGACCCCAGTGAGGCAGCCTGAGGGGCTCAGCTAACCAGGGAAACCTCCAGGGGAAAAGGTGGGACTCTGAGGTCATGAAGCCCTGGGTCCTATCCTAACCCTACTGCTCACAAGCTTTGGGACACTGAGTCACGCCCTTTCAGTACTCTGCAGCCCAGTTTCCACATCTGTAGAATGGGAATTAATGAGCCCTTCCTCACAGGTCTGGTGAGAGTGTTTAAATACAAAAGGTGAGTAAAACGCCAGGCGGACTGCTTGGCACGTAGTCCATCCTCTACGGATGTCAGCAGGGGACAGGGCGAAATGTTCTAGATGGTGCTGCATGAGGAGAGGAGGAAGGCTCCGGAATTTGCCTGGATTGCTGGGGAGGACAGACGGGAGCTGGGGTCGCCGTCCCCGCACCAGCTGACCTGAGCTGGGCAACAGGGTGGTCGGCTCGGCGGCCCATCGGCTTTTTAATCCCCTGTCCCTGCATCTTCCTCGAGCTGGACCAGCACTTTTTGGCCCGGCTGGCCTGAGGGCAGAGTTGGGGAGGTGGGGGAGGGTCTAGAAAAGCCTTGGGGAGCGAAGCCAGGAGAGTGGGTTTAATGGGTGCTCTACCTGGGAACATTTGAAGTCTCTGAGACTTTATTTTCCCACGTTGAACAAAGAAAATACAAATACTACATCTCCTCATCTAAGGGTCACTGCCAAGACCCTGTGGGGTCCTCTGTGACTGGCGTGAGCCGGACAAAACTGCGCAGGCCCACCGCTAGCACAGAAGGGTTACTGGCGAATGGCACTTTGGGGTAAGCTGTGAAATGGAGTCCTCCGGGCTGCCTTTGGAGAAGGGAGGGTCAGCTGGGCACAGATGCCCGCCTTCGGCCATGGATGGTGGTGGCGGGGCCTGCTGTCTTACCTTGTAGCCATAGGGGCAGGTGCAATGGTACAGGTCCACAGCATCCTGGCTACACGTTCCGTTGTTCTTGCATGGGCTGGAGAGGCAGGCATTGCACTTGGCCACAATGTTGATGTCCACTGGGCCTGGGCAGCAAAACCACCGTGTGTTAGCACCAGGTCCTCAAGAGAGCTCACTGTCATACCTCCTGTCCCCTCTGCTCTGGCCTGTCCCTCAGCCAGCTGCCAGCCCCGCCCCGTCTCCACGCACGGAGGGCAGCTGGTCCTCCAGCCAGCACATCCAGTTCAGCTCGAGTGCCATTAATTCAGCCATTGTCCAGTGGGGAAAAAATCACAGTGGGGCCTCATTCAGAAGCACTTCTGCAGTCAAACCAATTACTGTAATTAGCCTGATCCGATTTTGGTGCTAATCTGCAAACAATACACCGTAATTAGAAGCCCCTTGTATATCTTGTTTTGTTCCGGAAGCTCTGGGCCCTGGCTGCATTTGGATCTCCCAGTTGTCCCCCCCAGACGCCACTCCCCATGGGAGGTGAAGAAGGACACAGCGCCTGGCCCAAAGGATGTCTTCCTTGCAGAACCCTTTCATGGGCAGGAGGGAGTCAGAAATAGCCCTGTAGGACCCAGCAGCATGTGACGATGGATGGCAAACCATGCTCGGGTACATTTTGTGTCCATGACCCTTTTGCTTGCCATCTTCAGCGATGAGGGCTGGAGGGAGGGACACGCTGATCCCTGCACAGAGCTTTGCTGTAGCTACCTTTGACAATAAGACCTGGTTAAACACTCCTGCTTATCGATAAGTTATGGCTTTAAATGAACCCACAATAACAGTCATTGGTGTGGAGATGGGGTTGAGATGGAGCCCTGCGTGAGGGTTATGGGGCTAGGTGCACAGGACGGCCTGCATGGGGGCCTGCGCCGGGCTCAGGCCTGGCTTCACATCAGAGCAGGGAGGTCATTTGTCCCAAGGACACATGACATTTTAGAGGGCAAGTAAAATATATCTGTAAAAAACCAAACATTAACCAAAGAACATTAATGGACAAATGTGTAATAATTCATATGAAAAGTAAATTTTTGAAAAAAAAATCAGTTTCCCCAATAACCAAAGAAAGACAAACTATAAAGAGACAGAATTTCTTACCTATTGAGTTAGCAATGATTACAAAGTAAGATAAGATAATGCAAGAGTCATGGGGGTTCCCTGGTGGGGTAGTGGCTGGGCTTTGGCGCTCTCAACGCTGTGGCCTGGGTTTGATTCCCAGCCAGGGAACTACCTCCCCTCCCCCCCAAAAGCAAGAGTCAGTGAGAAATGCTCTCAAATGGTGTTGTTGGGGGTGGCGAACAGTTACAAGCCTTTCTGAAAATCAGTGTGGCAATATGTGTGAAGACTTTAAACATCGTCATGTACCTCGGCTCAGTAATTTCTGTTCCCTGAATCTTACCTAAGGACATAATTTTAAACAGAGAAAGACCTTTAGGCATCAACCGCAAGGAAAGAATTGGAAATACTCTATAGGTTCAAACCTAGGAGCTGGTTAGAGAAGTTGCGGTGGAGTATTTGAGCTCAGAGGTCAGCAGGGAGCACTCTGGAGTCAGAGAGACCTGGACTCCTCCTCCCCGGGGTCTTGAGAAGTTGTTAACTTCGGTCAGTCTCAGGTTTTTCTTTTTTCTTTTTTTTTTTTAATGAGGGTGATATTAGTGTGTACTCCATAGAGGAGTTAGAGACCTGAGTAAATCAATGCATAGAAAGTGAGAATTACAGAAACAGTACTTGAAAAAGTGCTTAACCTTATGCCTGCCACATGGTAAGAACTCAGTATCGTTCGTCACCATAATAATGACACAAAATCACATGGGCCACACATTTGCTGTAGCAACAGTGGGAAAATGCTTACGTTTTAAGAATGTTGGATAAAAAACACAGTTAAAGATTTTCTCAACTAAGCAAAAGTACACAGAGAAAGAAGTCAGGGAGGACTATGCAGAAATGCCAGCAGAGGGACTTGCGGGGGACAGAGGGACCCTTAGATGCTTGTCCACATCCATTTTAGCAGCTGAGTCTGCCTGTGGGACCCGTGGAAGAGACAGCAACGGTTTCAAAAGGCGCGTCTGTTATGACGTCCAGCTCCGACAGGCTGCTGGCGGCGGAGCAGACCCGAGACGGGCCGGGGGCAGGGGCGGCACCCACCTTTGCACTGGAACCGGTGGGTGGGGGTGGTGAGCAGCAGTCTGTCGGCCATGGGCTCGGGGCTGCTGCAGCGGGCGATGCCAGGCTCCTTGTAGCCCGCCTTCACCCACTCGGACAGCCAGCGCAGGCTGCAGTCGCAGTGCAGAGGGTTGGTGCCCAGCGCCCTAGGAGGCAGAGCGGGAAGTCAGGCCCCACCGCGCAGGGGCTCCGCACCCTGGGCCCTCTGGGAAAGCAGAATTTTCGGACTTTGGCTAGCCTGGGGGTGTCCGGCATGAGGACCGGCTGACCCCGGGCTGTACCTCCGGTCCCTGCAGGTGTTTCAAGGCCACCCGAGCCCCTCCCACCGCCGAGGCTTTGCTCTCACCTACATGAGTAAGACTCAGTCCTCAAACTCAACCTCAGTTGGGCACCTCCCGGAAGCTTCCGGGCCTCTGGCCATGTCAGGACTGGTTCTCCTGCCCCACCGCAGGGTCCCTTGGAGGAGGTGCTCTGTAGGGAAGGTTTTCCTATCCAACCACCTAGGAAGCAGCTTCAGACCCGGACGGGGCTTGGGACCAGCCCTCCTCAAGTATGTTGCCTTGGCATTTGGGCCATTCTGAGGTGAAGGCACTTAAGAAATAGCAGGTGCAGGAAGGGCTCTCTGATTGCTCCTTCCTGCCTAAAAGCGGGCCCTATGTCCCATGAGAAAGGTGCCCTTCCCGCACCAGCAGGGCAAGAACATTCTCATCGCCAGAGACGGGGAGTCGATGTCGAAACGGACCTGTACGAGCAGACCTGCTCAATAACTCTGATCTTCTACTGAGTTCCTCTATGCATGTCCTGGTCACTGTCCCACAATTTACGGCCCCTAGCCCAAGCCCCATGGTCTTGTCATGTCCCCACAATTTATCATTCTCTGTGTCAAAGATGTACGTGCTTTGGACCCAATGGCTTCTTTGGGTCTTCGTTTTCCATGAACACGTAAAAATATTAAATACATTTGTATGCTTTTCTCCAGTTAATCTGTCCCATGGCAGATGAACTCTGAGGCCAGACACAGAGCCGAGGAGGGGATCAGGAAGCGCTTCTCCCCCAGCACCACTCAGCTTAAAAAAGCAGGAGAGAGGGTGGCACTGTCCAGGGCAGACATCTCCAAAGTGGTGTCAGGAAGAAAGCACTAGAACTTCTTCTTAAAAAAAAAACACCCATATATCTCCTTTAACGTGTCTATTTTGAATGTTTTAGAATATGCACACATGTCGTATAGGCGCATGATATGACAATAAGGAAGTGCATGCAGAGTAGGTTACAAACTCAGACACGGTCACTGGCCGAATGTGACAGCTCACAGGTAGGGGCCTCTGCTTTCCCGTCTGCAGTGGGAGGGCAGAGCCCGAGGCAGACAGAGGTAAAGAATATGTGTTCTGGAGTCCAGGCAAACCTGAACTGGAACTGGAGCTCGGCACTACTAGCCGTGCAGGCCTTGGGCAAATTCTTCAGCCTGTCTCAGTTTCATCGTGTACAGCAAGGCGATAGCATGCCTCTTGCTGTAGGACATGAATGAGATAATTCGGCGGAGGTGCTGAGTGCACAGTAGGAGTTGTGTGTTAGCTCCCCTGCAATACGCATGACACTGTGTACGTAACTGATGGTGCCTGTGAAGGCGTCGGAGGCAGAGAACACATAGTGTGCACGCCGTGGGGACACTGCTGCAGAAGGTTCTGGCATGAGAGAACATCCCGTGTGACAGTAACAGGGACGCCGTTGTCTGTGGTGCCCTGATGACGTCCCGCTTAGAGTGGATGGCTAGGAAGTGTGGGTACTTACAGATGGGAAAGAGATGCCAGGTCGCTGAAGGAGCCTTCCGGAACGCTGGAAATGTCATTGCCATGGAGGGTTCTGCAGCAGAGGGACAGGTCAGGGGGTTAACACCCAGTAAAGAGGTCAGAGCCCAGCAGCGTCTCCTGGGGTCCCAGGCGACCCAGTCACCTTTCAGTGTCACTCGCAGCCCCACCGCTAGCAGCAGCAGGTGCCGTCCGCTTTGTGGTGGCTGCGTGAGTGTTTGTGTGCCCAGGACAGCGGGGATGTGGTGGGAAGAGGGTTTGGGAAACAAGAGGATGGCCTCCATCTTTGCCCGAGTTTCAGAGATAACGTGAAGAACTGTGGCTGAGACCGAAAGTTCTGGAGCCAGGCTGCTTGCCTTCAAACCCTGATCTGCCCCTCGCCAGCTGTGTGGCTGCGGGCTGAGCTATTACCCTCTCTGCGCCCTGGCTGCCCATTGTAAAATGGGGACGGAGGGGAGAAGGTGTGAGAAGGTGTGAGAAGGTGCGAGTCCAGGCAGAGCCTGTCGTTTTCTAAGCGCGCAATGAGCAACTGGTGTTAGTACTGGCGAAAGGGTCTTGGCGAATGTCTGGGACAGATCGAGAAACGGGTCCCCTTTTTATTCACCTGGAGCCATCTGAGGGGGGTTGAGAAATGCTACCGATCCCAGCTCAGGTGACAGAGGAAGGGACATCGGACCCTGTGCAAACTGCCTGGGGTTGGTGTCAGCGCCACACGTACGTGGCCTGGCGCTCGTGCGCGTCTGAGTGCCTTTTCCTACGGCACGTCCACGGGGCCAGACAACCTGCTTGGTGTCACTCAGACCCCTCCCGCCTGCAGAGCGGTGGCACGTACTGCGCTTCCCTAAGTGCCCGGAGAACAGGTCCGGGAACAAACGGAATGAACCCACGAGCAAAGCCGCCACGCACGGATCATCCCCTCACCGCCGACGGCAAACGGATGCCTGGCCTATGAAAGGCAGGGCGGGCGAGCCCCACAGACACCCCAAGGCGTCCTTATTGACTGCTGGGCACCCGCCTCTGGGCTGAGGGGAGCCCTAGTGAAATGGGCGCCTCGCGTTGACTGTGGAAACGTGAGCAGGACAGCTCGTGCATCTGCTCTTCTGGGTCCCCTGCAGCTGATGTTAGCCCGCCCTGGTCTTCGGCGGACACACGAGCACAGACATGAGCTTAATTGTACTTAACATGGAGCAGAGGCCCTCAGAGGAGCAGCTCTCTGAGCCCTGTGCTCTGGGGGGGCCTGGGATGCTGCTGAGTTTCCAACAAGCTCCCGGGTCATGCTGGCGCTCCTGGTCCTCTGAACCCCAGGTAGCTGCCTAAACTGTCATCCCAAACTTGTCATCCTCATCCCTCCGCACCCCCTCCCCAGGAAAGCAGGAAGAAGGTGACAGTCCTTTAAAGAGTATTCGAGGTGGCTTCTCACCTCCCCGGGGAAGAGGGGCTAGAAGCACTTCCTAACCTTTTATCATATCATTTAATATCTAATTCGAGTGGTTATTTATGAACCACACTGGCCCCTGCCTGCTGTTAACTGGGATGACTTCACGGCTGCTTGCTGCGTGGCAAATGCACCAGCCCCGCGGTTAATCATTTCCAAACGAGGCCTGGGTCCCTGGAGAGGCACAAAGCCCCGATTTAAAAACACTGAATGGCCGAAAGGCAGCTTGGGCGCTGGGACTCCTGCATGTCACGCTCCCATTTATCCTGACCCGAGCGGCTAAGATCTCTACAAACTGCAGAGGGACAGGGCTGCAATTTCCAGGGACACCCCCACCACACAAACCTGCTGACACTGCAGGTTCCTGGCCCCGGTCTGGCCCCGAAGGGGGGCGCTTGCACGTCCACCCAGCCCCCTAAAGGACGCCAGGGGAGGAGGACGGATGTGCCCTCGCAGGCAGCACTGAGCACCCCCTGCTTCTGCCGCCCCCTCGCCCACACACCGCACAGGGCTGGGGCGGGCAAGCGACTCCGAACTCCCTGAGACTCATCTGAAGGCACTCGGGACGCCATGCCCCCCTGACTCTTAGCAGGTGTGCAAGGCAAACTCGGGGATATCGGGGTGCAGGTGAGCCTATCATCAGAGCAAGGTGAGGACATAACCCTCAGGCTGCCTGCACTCAGTTTGTATGACAGGTGTCAGGAACTGTCCTCGTCCTAAATGTGGGTTGGGGTGGGTGGGTGAGTTCTCTTCTGAGCAAGCTGGGCCCCTCCCGGGTGACCTGGAGTCAGAGGGTCTGGGTTCGAATCCCTCCGGCAATCACTGGCTGTGTGGGCTGAGACAAGCTCACCGTGCCTCAGTTCCGTCATTTCTACAATGAGGGGATTCTTTGTATGACATCTTTTGGGGAGCGTGGGTTGCTTGGCTTTAGTCTCCTCTTCCTGTGACCCTTCCCCCCATTCCCACTGGGGAGCCCCCCCACCCCCATTCTCAGTCCACGCGGTCTGGGCTTGTGAGTGGAGCTGTGGCCCAGGCCTGGCCGTCGGAGCCACAGTGACTGGCTTGAGGTTGAGGCAGTGCCTTCCGGGGGCCAATGGGAGACATTTCTGGGGCTTTCTCTGGGACTGCAAGGACAGAGGCACAAAGAGACGCTGTGCTGATGCACGACTGCAGCACCTGCCTCCAGCTCTAGAGCCCGGTATCCACGACTGAACTTCCCCATTAGCCTGCATCGCTAACGGCCCCCTTTGTGCTTACGGGGGGCTGTGCTGGTTTTCTGGGCCTCGAGTCAGGAAGAGCTCCTCTGCACCGCTTCGTGCATGCGCCTGAGGCTGCAAGGCACGCTGCAGGCGGCTCCCAGCACCAGCTCGCTCACGTCCCAGCACCGGCTCGCTCACGTCCCAGCACCAGCTCGCTCACGTCCCAGCACCGGCTCGCGTCGCCTGCGGTTACTGTCAGCCCCGCCACGACTCCCCCATCTATGTTCTTGGACATATTTGGGGGCCGGTCTCCTCCAAGCACTGCCCACTTACGGTACAAGCCTGAAGGCACGCAGCTCATGGGTGTCAAAGGCAGTCGTGAACCCATGATGGCATCCCAGGACGGGAGAGGGGACACCCTGAGTTCCAGCAACGGGACCCCGTGCCCCTTAGCTCTCTCCTGTGTCTTCTGTCCCACCCCACTCTTTAATCCTTGTCAGAGGCCTCTCTGCACGAGGAAGGCAGCACTGCACTTTTAAAGAGGCCGTGTCTCCCAATCTCCAAGCAAACTCTGAAAAGGGTGGCCATAGCAATAGGTGAAACGCTACGATGGGCAAGCAGGTGGGATGTGGGTTCCAGCCTTGGCTCCACTCCCACTGGATGGATGGCCTTCCTGCTCCTGCACTCATAGCCCCCGTGACTCCCCTAGCCCCGCGTGACTCCCCTAGCCCCCGTGACTCCCCTAGCCCCCGTGACACCCCTAGCATACCTGCCTTTCCTGACTTTAGGGCCTCTGTGCAGAGAATTTGCATTCTCCCCCCGGAATGCTCCTTGCTTCCATCCTGAGGTGGGTAAGTCCCCCTGGCCTCTCAGACTCAGCCTTGGGAGCAGATGCTAAGAGCGAGGGCTCTGAGAGCAAGCTGTCTTGGGTTTGAATCCCAACGTTATGCTCTACCGGTTGTGCCGCTGCGGGAGGGCCACTCCGTCTCGCTAGGGCTCTGTGTCCTCATCCGGGACACGGTGCGTTCACTGCCGCGGGGTTGGTGTGAAGAGCGCATACGACAGTGGAAGGAGAGCCTTTAGCCCGTGTGCGGGCGTAAGTGAAGGTTTAATGAGCGTCAGTGGTGGTCAGTGTCTTCCTCTCTGATGGCCGAAGGTGGTTTCCAGTCCCTCACTTGTGTCCCCACGGCTGCGTCACAGGTGACCCCCCATTGCATCTGCTTACTTCTCGCCGACTCCCCTTCTAGGCCTGAGCTCCCTGGGGCAGGGACCGTGTTTCACTCACTGTCTCCCCCACTGTCCACGGGGCACAGCGTCTGGCTCACAGTGGGCATTCGGAAAAGCACGTGTCCATGAACCATCCGAGCAAGTCACTAAACCTTTCTGAGTCTATCTCATCCTGTACACCAGAGGTTTGGACAGAATCATTTCTAAGACTGACTCCCCACTTCGAAAATTCGGAATTAAACTTTGCTTTTTTTTTTTCGGTGGCACCAAATGGTTCGGAGGTCCAAAGGAGTCCCCTTTTGGCTTCCCAGAGTTATCTGATGTTCAACAGGCAGTCAAAAACGGAAGGGGGTCGTCTGCGAAGGGAGTGAGCTCTTGGTCTCTGAAGGTCACCTTGGGAGGGATGTCTAGGGAGGACCCACACGATTGCAGAATATGACGAACAGCCCCAGGGGCGTGCACAATGAAGAGTCTCACTCCAGGGGCTAAAAACACGGAGATGAGGGATGACAGTCCGCTGGCGCCCTCTGAGCACAGGCCCAGCTAGCCCGCCTGGTGCTAACGGGTTCCAGGTGGCTCTCCTGCGGCTGGGGCTGGGGACCACACACGCACAAGGCATGTGGCACCGTGTGGGGCAAAGCTCAGGGATCACACAGATCCCGGAAGAACTAGAATGTCCCCGAGAACGTTCGCATCGAGGTGTTTTCAGGCCGGGAGCGAGGCAGCAAAGCGCCTTTTCCCACAGTGTTTTGTACTCAGGGCTCCCTGACCACCCTCCGAAATGTTCTCCAAAATGTATTCATCTCCAGCACCAACCAACTCTCTCTCTCTCTCCCGGTCTCTAGCTCTTTCTTAAATGTCAGCTCTCTCCTCCTCTGCTTCCCAGATCACCTTTTGGCTTTTGTCTGTGGAGGAACCTGGGAGCTCACGCCCCACCCCCGTCTCCCCACCCCCAAACTGCCAGCATCCCTGGCTCTCAGGTCATTTCTGAAATTTAAGCAAAATAGTGAAATCCTCTAGAAATGTGAAAAGAATATACAAATGCTTGATTGCAGGCAGGTATTAGAATTCCTGATTTCAAACTCCCTAAATTGGAACCCCCCCTACTCCCTAAATTGTAAATATGGTACAGTCTTCATTCATCTTCAACTCTGCCTTCATTTACTGCAGAAATGACGTCACACGAACAGTTGCCCATCAATGGTTTTTTCATTTGCCCACGCTCCGTTATAGTCCTTCACAGGCCTAAATGTTTACAAGTTACATATGTCCACATTAGGTTTGTTTCCCCCGTAACACTACGTGGCAAACACTCCCCACACTGCTATCCAGTTTTCATCTTTATCTCTGACAGTAATCGCCCAATATTGACTGGTTGGGTCTGCTTTCCTGACACATTTCCCCACTCCGGCATTAGTAGGTCCTATTTAAAATTCAGGTTAAAAATAAGAGTATAACCATGACCTTAATGTACAGAACCTTTCCCCCATTTTCGATTATTCTTTAGCATGAATTCCTAGATGGGCTATTACCGGGACAAAGGATACAAATATCATAAAAGAAATGTGGCCCATAAACATTTTTATTTTCCCTGGCTTAGCCCTTATGCAGGAAACGGCGGCTCCCCACTGAGGCAGATGGTTGGAATGAGGGCCTCTGAGGCCCCTTTTTATCTGGGAGATCCCACGATTCCAAAATCGTGATGCTAACAGCCTCCTCGTACTTAATTCAAGGAGCAGGCAGGGCATGTCGTCTGTTTATGTGCAGCCCTGACGCAGGAATGGTCACGAGGATTCTGGGGTGGGGCATACGAGGTGCTGGGGGCGGTGTCCACCCCACCCCCCGGCAGACAGATGGCTGGACGGGCAAGCACGTGCCTCCTTCCTGTGACGTGTTGTGCTGTCCCAGCCAGAGCTACTGTAATTACGAACGTGTGCACAGAGAGCCCATTGAAACGGGCAGGCCACACGCCCTGGCACAAACCTGGGGGCTCTGCGAAGGGAGACGGTAGGTGGGGATCGAGGGTCGGGGGGCAGGGGGAGCCAGCAGGCCCAGCCTGGGCCCCGGCCAAGGAGATGAGCCCGTCTCCCTTGTGCTCAAGTGGAAAGAGGGGAGCGGCTCTTCCGAGGTTTCCGTCCTCCAACTCCCCGGAGACGGTGGGCAATAAATACGTGACAGTAACAGATTGCACACTGTCAGCGCGGCCACTTCTCTGCCCCAGAGAATTGATTTTTAATAACAGCGCAGATGACGTGTGGCGGAGTCGTCGCTGACACGGGTGTTTTGGGGGCCTCGATAAATCACGCCAGCCTGGAGGCCCCGAGGGGACCAGCTCAGGGGGTGCCGTTTGCGGACTGCTCCTGGGTGTGGCGAGGGGCCCCGGGGTCCGAGTCAGGAGGTGAATTCTGCAACCACCTGACTGGGGGACCCTGGGCCGGTTACTTCACCCATCTGGGCCTCAGTTTCCCCACCTTAACAATGGGCATAATCCTCTCAACCTCACAGCAAGCACTGTTGCAAAAGGTGAAGTGAAGGGCCATGAAGAGCCCACCCCCCATGCTATCACAATTAGAGTACTAATGGGCAGAAAGGTGAGAAGCTGACAGGCCTGCGGGCAGTACAGGCCTGCGGGCAGTGCTGCTCTCACGGAGTATCATGCCCTCCTTGACCAACACCATAGTGCCTGATGGGAAGGCGGCAATCAGGGGACACGCAGGAGGCAGTCAGGGTGGAATGACGGCGAGTAATTACGGAGTGGGCGGGGCTGTGCTAAGTGCTCTGGATTCAGTATCTCAGTTAATCCTCCTGAGGGAGGCAATTAGCACGATTATCTGATTTTATGGACCAGAAGCCACACAGCTGGGGAGGGTGAGGCCAGAAAGCAGGTGACTCCATCTGCCACAGGGGGCTGGCGCCCACCTTGGGCGGGGTGGGCCCCGGGGTGTCCGAGGGTGACGGGGTGGGGCCCTGTGGACGCTGCGGGCTGTCCAGCCCTATCCAGCGGGGAGGGCTGCTCGGCCAGGCAGGAGTGCAGAGGGGAGCCCGGAGAGGCCGGGCCTCTCCATTTTCCAAGAGCAAAGAAATTAGGGTTTGTGTGAGACACCTCCTGCTCTTTAAATGTTGGCAACTTATTAATAAAACCTCCTTTTTTAAAGAAGATACGCGACGAGCAGAGTCTCCCATTGCTGACTAACAGCTGTGAGCCGGACTGGCCCTGGGTTTCCAGCCTGTGGTCTCCAGTGTCTGAGCTGGGTTTCCTCACCGAGGCTCACAGCCTTAACATCGCCCCTCCGATGACAGGGGACCCCCTGTGACGTGACATCCCCCAAACGGCGGCTGCGTGCGCACACCGTGCTCGGTGACGTGGCGTGCAGAGTGTCACCGCAAGGGAGGTGCTATCCATCTCCTCTTCCACGCGAGGACGTAGAGACTCAGAGGGTTAGTGATTTGCTCAACATTCCACAGTCGCTGCGGGCTGGGACCGGGAAGGGGTACGCCCTCCGCTCCATTGAGCAAAAGGTGCCGGGTGAGGAGGTGTGTGGGGGCGGGCGGGGGACGGCCGCGCCCAGCACGGCCAGCATGCCGCCACCCCGCGCGGTGGAGGGGCCCCAGGTACTCACAGCACGCGGAGGGACCTCAGCCCGCTGAAGGCGTGCACGGGGACGCAGCGCAGCCGGTTGTAGCTCAGGATCCTGCGGGGGAGCAAGGACACAGCGCCCGGTGGGCTCCTCCGGCCTCAGCCGCTCCTGGGGGCACTGCCCACACGGCGGACCAGCCCGTTTTCAGGCACCGACCAAGAGCATCCCAACGATAAAGGGCAGAGAAACGTCTGGCACGCCGGGGAGCGCGCTAGCTCCGTTTTCCCAGTTCCCGCCGCTGTCCCTTAGCGGGCTGGCTGCCTAACCTGCTTTGCCCTCACCTCCCTCCCTCTCCCGTCAAATGCCGAGTGCTCACAACATGCAGAGCTAATGGGAAATAAATGGATCCGAACAAAACAAAATTGTGTAGGCAAGCCCTCCACTGGGAGACAAATTTGCAAAGCGCAGAGGTATTCCAAAGACGACCTCTGTAGAAGGAATTGGGCACCAGTTACTCTCTGACTGCCCGGGCACTGGCGTTCAGGGCCATCTGATATTCCTTCTGATGGTTAAGGCCTGCCCTGTGCAGGGGCAGCTACAGCATTGAGGACCACTAGAGCAGAGGAACCGGGTCTGAGGGGGCAGGGGAAAGGAGGGCACAGGCCACTTAATGCCAGCACTTTCCTATACTTACAGGGTGGAGAGGTGAGACATGTTACTGAAGGTGTAATTGGTCAGGACACCAATGCTGTTGTTGCTGAGGTCACTAGAAAAGGAAAACAAAAGTGTCACACTTTACTGTTAATTGTATCCAAAGGGGGTCATTCCCAAGGTTCACACATGCCTGCCATGCATGCGTGCATCCATCCATCATCCATCCGTCCATCATCTATCCATTATCCATCCATCCTCCATCAGTCGTCCATCCACTCATCATCCATCCATCCTCCATCATCCATCCATCCACCCATCTACCCATCCACCCACCTTCCATCCATCCATCCATCCATCCATCATCCATCCTCCATCATCCATCCATCCTCTATCCACCTATTTATCTACATACCCATTCATCCAAACATTCATTTTTTATTCGATATTTATTCAATCAATCATTTAAGCAATTGTTCATTTATTCATCCATTTGCTTAGCTATTCAGTCATTCCATTACACGTCTATCCACCCATTTCATTCTACCAGTGAACTATAATGCTAAGACAATCTCTCCTGATTCTAGTACTTTTTTTCCCTGATCAGTTCTTCCTTTCACTGTCCCTCTACTCTCCCTCTCTTCTGGCATTCATTTATTCCTCATATCAGATTCACTCAGTGGGAATGAGGTGGTGGGGGTGTGGTCTGCCAAGGACAACCTGCAGTGGTTTTCAATACCAGCTGCACATCTGCATCACCCTGGGGACCTTTTCCTCCTCTGGGGCCTGGGCTCTGTGTCAGATACTCTGATTTAATCGGTCTAGGGTGGGTTTAAGCATCACTATGTTAAAAATTTCAAACAAACCACTCAGGGGATTATTATAATCAGCTGAAGTGACATTTGACCATGTTTGGAGACATTTTTAGTTGCCACTGCTAGAGTATGGGAGCTGCTGCTGTCTAGCAGGCAGAGGCCAGGGGTGCTATTAAACACCCCACAATGCCCACGACAGCTTCTGCAACCGAGAACTACCTGGCCCCAATGTCCACAGTGCCAAGGCCGGAAAGTCATCACTTAGAGACTGACTTCAAGCTTACCTGGAAGCCAGGCTGATTTAAGTGCAGCTGGCTTTCTTCCACCTTTCTTCAAGTGGCTCCCACTTTCCCAAGGGGTCACTGTCTCATTCTGAGAGAATGAAAGCTCTCATTTCCCCTTGTGGATGGGCTCCCTGCCCTGAAGCAGATGGGCATCTTTCAGTGACCACTAGCCAAGGAATTACTTTGTGCCCTCCTGGGTCCCTCCGTGACAAGGCAGGGAGGCTGTGGGGGGACAGGTCTCAGATCACACAGCTTCCTGGGCCCCACCTGCATGCAGCAGCCCGGCTCCCCTCGGAGGGTTTCCTGAGTCCAGGCTGACTTGGAGTCAGTAGCAGCTATCACCTGAGGGAACCTCAATTTGAACCATCTACTCAGAACATTTTCTGGGCAACTAAAGCAGGAGGAAGAAGAAATGCCCATTTATGCCTTTGGCAATCGTAAAGGCAGCCACAGCGTGTAAGAAACTGGAGACGGAGGCGGCTCAGGAATTCAGCTGGACCCTGCAAGGTCAGAGGCTCACCACCGCCTTGCAAGTCGAGGGCGGAGGTGATGTGGATGGTCCGTGACGCCAGGTACTGGGTGTTTCTGCGTGTGGTTCTCACTGGGTGAGACCTGGTTCATCAGGCTGGCCCGTTCCTCCCAGCTGCCTCCCCCGCCCCGTGCAAGGAGGAAAGTGTGGACATGCTGAAAGCCTGTAGCACTGGCCTCCCTCCCGCTCCACATTAGTTTCCTGAGCTCCCCCAGGAGCGAGAGTGACATGTCCCACGTGCAGCGGGCTCCTTACATCAGCGTCAGGTGTCGGAGGGCCGCCAGCTCCCTGGGCACGGCCGTTAAGTGGTTTCCTTCCAAGTACCTGAAAGAGAGGTGCAGAGTGACACCAGGCAGGGAGACACCGCACACACGGCGATTTTCTCAGGGACGCTTGGCCTGACTTCCCAGACTAGGTTGGGTCCCTACTTTACTCGCTCTTAGCTTCTTTCCCCTTTCACAGCCTGTACTACATTTGTCATTTAATATTTATCTGTGTGATTATTCAACTAATGACATTTTTCTGCACTGGACTGCTGAGCTCCACAGTGGCAGGACTCTTGTCTAAAAATTGTCCAGTGTTGAACCTCTCCAAGACCACGTACGGCGTGGCCCACAGTAGGTGTTCAATACATATTTGTTGAATGACAGCACCCACTTTGTACCCAGCCCTCACAATACCCTTACGTGGCAGGGAGTCACAGTTTAATGAAACAGAAACAGTTGCCCAAGGTCACACGGCGAGCAAGTGGCTGGCTGTACTCTTGCCACAGTTCCACATGGCTTCTACTCAGTGTCCTCATCCGAGACGGGGAGGTTTAGGGCCCTGGAGGACGGGCACCCAGACACAGATGCTTCCTGAGCCTCTGTGCCAGTTCGCCTGGATTCCACCTGGCCCACACCCACGCCACCTCCCTATCTGAAGGGACTGGCTCGTGCCAGGGTGGGCCTGTGAAGTCTGCGAGCCGCAGGGCAGGCTGGCAAACGGGGACGCAGGAGGATTCTGGTGTCACCTCCCCGAGGCAGAATGCCTTCTTGTCTGGGAAACTGCAGCTTGGAGCTCTTAAGAACTTGGATGGATGATATGAGGCCCACCTCCGAAGTGCTGCAGGTAACTCCCTTTACCTAGAAAGCCCGCCGCTGGGAGATGTCATCGAACCCACCAAACACCTTCACAGTAACACCTAGCTGGTGCTTGCTGAGCAGCTGGGCACCACGGCCTGGCCACACTGACCAGAAGTCAGCCCTCGCCGTCCCTGTCTCCTTCTCCGGTTCGTTGTGCAGCAAGCTCTCCCTTGACCTCTGGTTCCGACCCCACAGACCTTCTCCTCCCTAGCGGCCCCTCTCGGGGGGACGGGTCATTGCACATGCTAGTCCCTCATCCCCCTCTTGTCTAGTCACCTCCCACAGACGCTTAGATGTCAGCTCCAGGGTCACTTCCCCAATACCCTCTCCTGCACCCACAGGTGACATGGCAGGCACATTGTTTGTCACAGCGTTTACCCCCCGGTGACTTCCTTAGTGTGATTCTGGGGTTAATGGGGCAGCACTGAGTCTGTTTTGTGCACTGCAGCGGGCGAGGCACATGCTCAGGGACCTTCCTCTGGGTGATGAAGACCCCGAAACCCCCAGGTGGGGCTGAGCGGCTGTAAGTGCAGAATGGCCCTGGGGACCTGGCATCACAGCTCAGCAGACTGAGTCCGGAGTTTCACTTCGGAAACGCAGACGTGGGCGTGTGGGAACGCGGCCTTCGCTGGAAGCCCTTCGTGACAACCCTGAACCCCAGAGCTGTCCGCGACCTGCCGCCGGCCCCGAGGGACGCTCTCAGGGGACTGTGCTGTCGGCCGCCAGCCTCAGAGTGACAGAGCACTCCCCGGGCCTGCATTTCCGTGCTGTGGTGTTGACAGATCCCCCGCTCCCCGCCTCAGACGCCAGGACCTGCGGGATGGAGACTGGGAGGGAGGGCAGCCCCCACTTCCAGGGCCCCCACTTCCAAGCCAGGATTTCTACCATGGCCTGGGGTGATGCAGGAGCAGCTCCCATCCCCATCCCCTGCGCCACTAGCTAAGAGCTGTGTGGCCTTGGGCAAGTTACTTAGCCTCTCAGAGCTTGTGTTTCCCCATTTATAAAATGGGGCTTATCATAATCACCGCCTGGAAGGGATTAGGACGGTAAATGAGAGTCTGTGTGTTCACTACCGTCAGAACGTACGTGCATGCCTGTACACACCCATCTCCACCCAGGGAGGCCTGTGACTACTGAGAGGCGGGTCACCACCCCCATGCTGTCTATTCTCTTCGTCCTTCCGGAGTAACGTTTCTAAAATGCGAATCAGATCATGTCGCTTTCCTGCTTTAAAATTCTTCCCTGGCCCCCGTGTTCTCCGGGGATAGGGAGCTGGCTGTCCCCACGGCTGGCGGACAGGAACCCTTCCCAGGGCCTCTGCCCACACCATCCTGTTTTCCATTCTGGTAGCTCTGCCCCATGGCCTTCTCGGCCTCTCGACTCTAGGATCCTCCCACCTTGCAGTCTTCATAAAACGTTCTTTCTACTCCTTTCCCCCTTTTATTTTCCTGGGAAATACTATTCTATTAACGCTTCCTGCCGGAAATGCCTCGTTTCCTGGTTGGCTTCCTCATAGGCTTTCTCTGCTGTCCCACGTTTCTGAGCTTGGGGGTCCTCTCTGTCCCCTTGGCTGCTGTGCTTCCAGCTCCCACGACAGTATCTGGCACCCTACACTCAATAAACACGGGAAGGAGTGGCGGTGGCTCCCTCAGCTCTCAGCCTGTGCTCAGGCCTCCCTGAGTACCCTCCACAGATGCTCACGACTGCCCAAGAGCCCAGAAGAGTCCTCCATCTGCTAGAGAACCCATCTGCTAAGGTCCTCTCAGAGCCTGTGACAGGCCTCCTACGCGCTGCTGAGCCCAGAGCCAGCCTGCTGTTCAGCTGGCTGCAGGCCGTTTCTGTCCCTTCCCCTGGGCCAGAGAAAGGCAAGAGTGCAGTCAGTGATGCGCAGTTGCTCTAGAAAGTGCTCTGGAGAGTTGACCCAGTGCTGGGGCAGGGGGCAGGGACAGAAAGCTGGCATTGCTACAGAAGGTCCAGCTGTCAGGATGGACCCAGATGGAGCCACTGACAGGTACCTAAAGCATTCTGGTGCTGGGTTTGCCTTCTCCCTGCTGAAATGCAGGTGGCAGTTTCCAAGGAGACCTGTGGCCATCTACTGCAAATCCCCCAAAGCTGGGCCACTAGTCAGAGCACACAGGGCCCCGGGCCTCTGCCAAAGGGAGGGGGCAGTTCAGTGGCTAAAGGATGGGCCTCGGGGTCAGACAGACCTGGGCTCGAGTCTGTGCTTGCTGCTTCCTGGCAGTGTGATCTTAAGAAATTATTCGGACTTTCTGGGCTTCAGTTACCTCACGTGTAAAATGGGAGTAAAAATACTTGCTTTGTAGGATTATTTGATTAAATGAGATCACATAAGAAAAAAATCCAGCATAGCCCCTGGCACACAGTAAATGCACCACAAATGGTTCATTATGGTGGGTTTCAGGCAGATAGGACATTTCTCTGCCTTCCAAAAGGCCGAGGTGGGCAGCATTTGCTGGGTCCCTCCCCATCCCAGAGCACATACAGCCGGTGCCACTCATTTGTGCTTGCCGCTGACTGCATGGCTCTGCCCCCAATCTCGCATGCATGCCCATTGCCCTCATTGGACTTGATGAGGAGAAAGTGTCCTCTGAGCTGCTTGCTGAACCCCAGCCCTCCATCCTCTAACCCCTGGAGCTAACCAGTGCCAGGCCAGGCCCCGCCCTCCCCTTCTGTCAGTGATTCTGGTCATCTCCTCCTGCCATATCACTCCCAGAGAGCTCAGTCTCAGGCCTGTGTCCTCCTGGTTAAGCTACATGCCTTTCAAGTCTCTTATCAGTGCCGTGTGCGTCTGTGTGTGCGTGTGAGTGTGTGTGTATGTGCGCATGCGTGCACGTGTGTGCGTGAATATGCATGTGTGCACCTGCACTGCCAACCTGCATCCTGTGATGTCCTCAGACCCCACCTCCCAACAGAAATCCCCTTTTCCAACAGCTGTGCCTCGGGGGCCATATGCCATATTTCCCTTCTCCTCTCCTTGGAATATCAGTGGTAGGACAACAAATCCAAGGTCATGGTCCTCAGACCAAAATCAGTATCAAAACTTCCTGGATATTAACCAGGGGTGGCTGGGGGTGGGGTGGGAGGCACTAGGTTCTGACTGTCCTCTCTGGCATGCTGGGACATATAGGGTTGTAGAATTTGTTTCCAGAACCCGAGGGCCTGATGTTAGCAAGCATTCCCTTAAATGGGAGCACAGATTTTTAGGTTTAAATTCTTTCAGATGGCAAGCCTGAGTCCAGAAGGCTCCCGGCCCAGCAATTATAGAACTTTCTGAAGCTGATTAGGCCCTGCCTTTACACCGAGTATTTGTGTCAGTGACCTTGGGGTCCGAGATGTCCCACGTCTGCTTCCGCTCTGCTTTCAATAAGACTTTGTGGGCTTGCTTTTAAACCAGGAACTTACTGCGGACTTCTAGCAGGTGCCTCTATGTATTCTTTGCCTGCTCATGTCTAATGACCTGACTGCTCCTTAAAGTGTCGCCCACAGACCCTTGGTGGCCCCCTAGACTCTGTCAGGGCTAAAACTATTTCTGCGATCAGGCAAAACCATTGCTTTCCCTTTGTTCTGTGTGAGTAACGTTTCGAGCACCTCAGTGTGAATCAAGGCATTTGCACTAAACTGTATCAGTGGTGACTACATTCTTTACCTCCATGCATTTGGAGGTTAAAATAAAGAGAAAAAAAAAGAAAAGCAAGTTTCACTTAAGAATGCCCTTGGAGAAGCAGTAAAAAACTGTTAATATCTATGTGAGTACAAATCTTTTTAACATTCTGTGTGACAAAAGGGGAAGTGTGCACAGAGCATTTGTTCTGCATGTGAAGTGTGTCACTTGTCTGGAGGAAAAGCACCTGTGTGCCTGACTTACACGCTGAGCTAGCCCCCACCCCATCCTGTGAAACACCATTTCTGCTTAAAAGCGTGGCTAGCAAGCAGGTGATTCCGAGGTGAGTCGTTAGTGGAAAATTCCGCAAAAATGAACCAAGTGAGCCTGTCACTTCAAGGAAAACAACTGACAGCATTTGTCAGCAATGATAAAACCGGAGCTTCCAAGTGAGAATTACAATTTTAGAATGCTTGTAAGCGCCACACGGAGGCGGACAGCACCCCTTTTCCTTAAAGGCTTTTCCCACGAGCTCGGCCGTGATGTTAACGCCGGGACGCTTTTGCTACCGTGGGTCGCAGTGTGTCAGCATTGGGAAGGTCTGCCCAACTCGGTGAACCAGTATATTCCAGATGGCCATTGCAGGCTGTTCCACGATCACACGTGGGGGAAGGGTCCAGGCACAGGGACAGTTTGAGTGCAGCAGAGCACGACAAGTTCACCGACACGGTTTCGGGTCCCACACGGCCACCAGGCTTTAGGAAACCAGCACTGTGTGGTTCGGGTGTAAACAAAGAGGAATGTCGACTATTACTTGGAAGGGCTATTAAAATTCTCCTCTCCTAACTACGTGTCTGTGTGAAGCCAGATTTTCTTCTTATACGTAACCCCAAACAGCGTATCACCAAACAACGCATGCTAGAGCCAGTACGACCATCCGGCTCCTATTAATTACATTGCTAAAACTGTAATGTCACTCCTCAATGCAATTTCTTTTGGTTTGTTTTCCATAAAAGTATGCTTTTGATATAAACACGCAGTGGGCCTATTATTATCAGTTCTAAAGAATGAATAAATATATATTTAAAAATATCTCAGTTGTAGTTTCCAATACGGTCATTCGACAGATATAAGCCCCGTAAACACAGTGCTCAGAGTCCGTGCTGCTTTCGGACAACGTGGAGGCGTCTTGAGGCCTCGGAGTTTGAGAACTTCTGGGGGAATGGGCATGAGCGTGCGATTTGGGGTCAGGCGACACTGTCTCCTAGTCCTGACGGGGCTGCTTCCCCAGCCAGGTCCCCCAAGAAGAGAGAGACGGGGGAGGAGACACTCGGAGGGGGGCTGCCGGAATGCGCTGCCCTGCCCTCCCAGCGTGCGGCAGACGCCCCCACCGCCCTTTGGAGAAACGCCTTAGTTTCTTCTTCTCAGTGAACTAAACTCAGCTTTGCTCTGGGAGCCGGCAGCTCTGCCTGAGATAAGAAATGACGCCTGAAGGAGGTGGGACCCGAATGTGGACTCAGCCATCTCTGAACCAGTGGCTTCCAAGCCCGCCAGCTTTCCTGTTCTCTGCCATCGACTCTCCTGCCCTCCGCCCCCACGTCCCCTCTCCGGGAGGTGGCCTGGGGACAGTGGTGAGGGCTGCTGTCCTTGGCGGGCTTTGCAAACCTGTCTGGCTGAGGAAAGCACCATCATTTCCAAAGCAGGAAATCGGGTCTCCTCCCAAAGCTCCGAAGTTTACTTTGTAATTACAGCCAATTACCTTTGTTATTTCAATCTCTGTTTCACGAGCTTTGGGGAAAAGCATCCATGGGCCTGTTTTCATGGCATTTTCTTCTCTTGGACACATGTCACTTGGCACTCCATTAGCCCAAGAAGACAGCATGTACGTGGGCCATTTTCTGCAGCCCCACCCACGGCACTGCGGGCTGAGGAAGGGCCACGGAGCTCACTGCGCATGCAGATCTCCAAGGGCTTGGCCTCAGCCCACACCCAGGGCCCACGCGGAGTTTTTAGTGACTACCCAGACCTTGGTTCCTCCCCTTGGGCTGGCAGGCCTGGTTACAGCCTCCCTGGGCGTCCGGAGGTGCTAGGAGCTGCAACACAACCCCAGGAACCTATCTGCTCTTCCAAGACAATGGCACACGCAGGGTCCACCCCAGGAGACAATGGCAGAGCCGGGCAGAGGCACGCTCCAGGAGGTGCCTGGGCCGAATTCTGTTGCTTGGGTCTGAGGGCACAGGCTAAGCTGACCTGGAAGAGGGGTACCCCTGGGGCCCGGGGAGAGAGTGCAGTGGGGGCTGTGTGTCTCCTGCTCTCTCCTGCTCTCGGGCACTCTGGGTTTCCCTCAGTCCCTCCCCTGCTCTGTCCCCTCCCAGTCTGCTGAAGCTGCCACCCCACCTGCTGCAGCCCTCCCGCCCTTGACATCTTCAGCTCCTCCCCTCAGACTGTAGCTCCGCCCATCTCCCCTGAGCAACTCCCTCTGAGCTGCAGGTGGCAGTCGAGCCTCCTCCGGACTTCACCAGGCGCCACACGCTGCGTCTCTGTTGTGCTGCACTTCGCGTGGCCGTGGCCGTCTGCTCCCAGGAGCTTCTGAGAGGACGGAGCGAATGGCCGACTTAAAGTGCGAGCCCCACAGGAGGAGGGGTCACACCCGTGTGGCTCATCCCTGTCTCCCCAGTGTGAGCAGAGCACCTGACACACGAAGCGCCCAGTCAGCCGCGTGCTGAGTGAATGGGTGGGGAAGGAAGGGGTGGGCACGGCTTGTGCTGCCCGTGTGAGTGTGCGATGCCCACCGGCCGCTCTGCCCTGGTACATCCCAGAGGGAGTTCCTGCCCGCAGGACTGTTGGGCTTCGAGGGGCAGAAATAAGGATTTCTCCACACCACTGAGGGCCCCCCAGGAAGGGAAGAACATCTCCCTCATTTAACCCGGAGTTCCTGGGGCAGATGCAACCCCAGGGGAGCTGGTGTCAGGAGCTTGGGCTGCGGAATAAGAAGGCTCCTGGTGGAGAGAAAACAGGACTCAGAGCTAAGATCCATCTGGGAAATCGGTTGTTTGAAGGCAGAGCGGGGTCATGTGCCTGCAGGTGCTCGGTGAGCCACCGCGCCCGTGGGCGACGTGCGGACGATTGTCCTGTGCTGTGTCTGGTGTCAGACTGGGAGACGGCTGGGGCATCTGGAAGAGTACAGAGCAGGGGTTCGGCGGGGACACAGAAAGGGAGACAGTGACCTGGAGGGTCGGACACCTGTCACCTGCCAGGCAGAGGCACAGGACAGGAGTGCTCACCCCGCGGCCGAGGCTCTGCTGCTATGACACTGGGGTCCGCCCAGTGGGGCTCCCCCCGGCAGTCTTGTGAGGTGGGTGCTGGTGTGGGGGGCTGGGTGCTCAGTCGGGGTACTTACAGCTCGGTCACGTCCTTCGGGATGCCTCTGGGGAGGGTGTGGAGCCCCTTGTTGCTGCATCGTACCACCGTCTCCACGCAGGTGCACTGCTCAGGGCAGCGGGGGCCCAGGTGACAGCTACTCTCGTCGTTGCCTGCGGAGAGCCCCACAGTGAGCATGCAGGCGACAAGAGGCCCATGGTGGGGACAGGGGAGAAAGGCCAGGTGCCGGGACAAAGCTGCCTTCAGCGTCGAGCCGACCAGGACTGAGGAGCCTGCCGGTCTCATCGTGGTTGGAGGGGAAGGCTGTGTGTCTGGCTTGGGGAGGGGGCTCTTCTACCACATTCAACACAAAGTGAATACTCACAACCTGATGGACGGAAGGCGGTCACCATGAACGCCATCAGCAATAAACCAAACTGACTAACGGGTGCCAGGTGCAGGGCAGAGCCCCAGCTATCCCCTCCTCCCCCTCCCCCTCCTCCCTCTTTCCACTACAGAGGCCCTCTGGGTGGTGACTGGGGCCCCAGCCCATTATTATTTAACCTCAGTTAATCAATAAACCAGGTAACCTCAAGTGGACCAAGTGAAAATTGGGCTGGCTTGTATTTATGCAAACAGATATGCCCTCGCGCATCCTGACACTCAATGCCTCAGCTCTCCAGGTGGTCACAGGCCCTAGCCAGTGACAGGAATTTTCCGGGAGCTCATCTTGAAGTCTGTTTCTCAGCAGCACACTCTGAGCCTCACCATGACACTGGCAGAGGCCCCGAGGCCCCGGGCTTCCATGTGCAGTCGTGTAGGCTGCGTACTGCACGAGGGGCTACAGCGCCCAGTGGGCACCAGTCTCACTGTGGACATGGCAGATTGGGGTATTCGGTTCAACCGTGTTCTAAGAGGTGGCTGCAAAGTGTCTTATAACGAAGTCAGTACATCGTGACAGATTTGTGACTGATGGAATTGAATGTCTTGGGACGGGCACCTTTCCTCATTTGCACAGAGGAGCCTCGTGGTCCAGCCGCAGACTGCAGGCCCTTCAGCTGCACGCCCGAGGGCAGAGGGGTCCTGAGCTGCAGGACCGGCCGGCCTCTCCGCCCTCCATGTCCCCTGCCTCCCCAGGCACTGCCCTGTCCTGCCCGCGGCTTGCTCACCTTCGCAGGTAAAGTCCTGGATGGCCACGTCCTGGATGGGGATCTCCTTGAGGAAGAATGGTTTCTGGCACCGGGGGTTCCCACTGACGATCCGCCTCTTCCTCAGCCACTTGCCAAGCCAGGCCAGGTGGCAGTTGCAGTTGAAGGGGTTGGACAGGAGGTTTCTGGGGGGAGAGAAGGGCTCTCTCTGAGCGGTAGCCTCCTACTGTGGCAGTGGGCCCAGGGTCCCGTGCTTCAACCCTAGGGCCCGGCTCTCCGGGCAGGGGAGGGAGGAAGGAGATCTGGAAAGGGAATGAGGACACAGGCTTTGCAACCGTGTCCTTCCAGACTGCCCGTGACGGAGAGGACCGCGCCCTCCTGCTGGGCCCTCCCCCACCGGCGAAGCCCTTCTGTGGGAACCGCCTTCCACCCCTCCTCAGAGACGCCCGCACGATGAGCGCCTTCACACAGGCAGTCCTCAGGCCTGCCGGCCCTCCTCGGCTGCCCCTCCGTGGCTTACGTGACCCCTCATCCAAGCTGTCCCCTCATCTAAAGGCAAATGAAAAGGCCCAGCCTGTCCCATCGTCCTCGCAGTGGCCCTCACGTTGCCCATAGCACCATGAGAGCTTGTCACGGCTGTTCCAATGTGCTGCCCTCGTTGCTCTCGGTCCCCGGTGGGGAGGCACCAGGTCTGCCTGCCTGCCTGCCTCTGTGTCCCCTGGCACTAGTGCGACACCAGCACATGCCCTCCATGTGCACCTGCAGGATGTGATGGGTGGGCTGATGGTCGCATGAAGGGATGACACAGCTATCACTTCCTGAGTGTTTCCCAGAGGACAGGAGATACACCCATTGTCTCGCTCAGGCGTGTCACAACCACCTCGCAGGGAGGTATCATTATTCTCATTTCACGCATGAGGGAGGTAAAGCTTAGGGAGTTGCACTGAGGGCCACGTGAGCTCTGAGTGGCCAGGACATGGCATGGCACGGAGGCGCCTGGGAGTCCGACGTCCCGGCCTGACCCTGTGCAAAGACGGGCAGGCACGTGTGCAAGCCGCACCCCTTAATGCTCTGTGACTCCGCCCCCTCAGCAGTGGCTTTGCATTCCCAGCATGGAGGGGCCTGGGCGGGGTGAGGAGTGGGCTCAGATGAACCCATCCACTGGTGCTACTCCCCAACCCACCGTCCCCTGCCTCCATGTCACGCATCCATTCAAATTATCTGTTCATTCAACAGTGAAGTAATGGGCCCAGGGCGCGGCACGGAGGGTGTAGCAGTGGACAGGACAGTTGCGTGTCCCCGCCCTTCTGAAGCTAGCACTCTCGCTGATGGGAGGCAGACATAGTCAGGGTCTGGCAGAAGTAACGCCCGGACTCGAGTTAACGATTCTATTACCAAATCATAACCACGCACGCTGACGGTGACACAAATGATGCCCCTTTTTCATGAGCTAGTAATCTACACCAGATCTTTTATTACAGAATCATAAGTGTGCATGGTTATGACTTCGTAATAAAATCGTAACTCGAGTCCGGGCGTGACTTCTGCCAGACCTTGTATATTTAGCAACAAATAAGTAAATTGTGTAATGCGCTAGGAGATGGTCAGTGCCATGGGAACTATTAGGAGAGCAGGGCTAGAGGAACTGGGAGTGACGGCACAGGGTCTGAAGCAAAGAGCCCTGAGCAAAGGAGAAGCGGGGGTGGGAGGCCGGGGGAAGGGGCCCGGTGGGGAGAACAGCCAGTGCAGAGTCTGGAGGTAGCAGAGGGGGTGTGGAGAGGCCGGTGTGGCTGCCGCAGAGGGCGGCTATGAGGATCTAGATATGTGGGCCTGGGGGCTGTTATGGGAGCATGACAACGGGCACAACAGGAAACACAGTGCGAGCCTTTCTCTTCTGGCTTCGGAAGGGTCTTTGTGGACGGGAAGAGAGCGCAGAGGAACCACCGACTGAGGCTAACAGCCGCGTGGAAGTGCCATGAGCGAACGTGAAAGCTAACAGGTGTCGAGGACTTGCTGTATCTCAGGCCCCGGGTGTGCATTTTACAAATATTAACAGGATCAATCCTCATAATAATCCTACGAGGTAGGTAATGTGGAAGGGACAATTGAAGCACAGAGAGATGAAGTAATGTTTCCAAGGTCACACAGCGAACGAGAGGTAAAGCCAGGATTAGAACCCAGGGAATTTGGCTCTAGGACCCAACAGTTAACTATTATTCTAAACAGTCTCCTTTACTGACAGAATGAATTACCTGGAAGGGGCACTCATTTAGAGGTTCAGAAAGCTACATTTGCACTCTAGTTCTGAAACACATTTAAGCAGCCAGTGACATCCCTTAAAAATCCTTGTCGGATCATGTCAATGGCCTGCTTGAAACCTTAAGGCCTCCTGATGTGCTTTGGATGGAGACCAAAATGGCCCTCGGCAAGCCTGCAAGCTGGCCCTGGCCTCCTCCCCAGGCTGGCCTCACCCCACGCCCTCTCTCACGCCATGCTACAACCATGCTGGGCTTTGCTCAGCCCTGTGTATCTGCTTTGCTCCAGACCACCACAGGGCCTTTGCACACACTCTTCATCAGCAGAGGAGCCCAGAGTAAGTATGCAGTGGACCCGAAGGACTTACATGGTGGACAGAGAGACAAGTGTTGTGAAGGCTCCAGGGGTGATGGTGGTGATGCGATTGTCATAGAGGGACAGCAGTCTCACTGAACTCAGGCCAGCGAAGGTATCGTTGCTCACACAGCTGATTAAGTTACTCCTCAGCATCCTGCGGGGACAGGGTTGGGGGTGAGAGGGCACAGGCATAGCCTTTCCTTCCTACAGCCGTGAGTGTTCATGTGTGCATGTGTGCATGTGTGTACACGTGTGTGCGTGCATGCGTGTGAGCATGCATGTGTGCATGTGGGAAGCCTTTGCCAACTCCAACCCCAGACCAGTCACATTGCTGAGGTTTGTCCTGTGCTAGCAGAGCCTGGGGCCCCATGGGGACTACCTGTAAGTGTATAGGTACATGATTGTCTGTGTATGCTTTTTTATAGTGGCAGGTGTCATGCATGTATGTGCGTACACATGCATACTGTGTGACAGTTAATATTGGTGTGTATATTTCTGGGAGGAGGAGGGACATCATCTGTGTGTCTATGTGTGTGTGCTATATGTATATGCTTGCTTGTGTGTTTACCTGCATGTTGCACATGAATGTCATTTTTATGTACATGTGTGTACATTGATGTTTGTGGGTAAATGCATGAGTATTTGTGTGCCTCTATCAGCAAGTTTCTGGTACAAATCTACTCATATATGTGTCTCAACATTAGGGTGTGTGTGTGTGTGTGTGTGTGTGTGTATGTGTGTGTGTATTGCGTGTATGTGTGTTGCGAGAAGCTGAGCCTGCTAAGTTCTTCCCCAACGAGGGCTGGGAAATGTCTGAGGATGAGGCCATTTGGCCCCAGGAGGAAGGGACTCAACTGCCCAGGCAAGCACCTGGGCCCACCCCACTGCCCACCATCTTCTCAGTTCCTGTCTGAGGCCCTCCCACCACCCTCCAGGCCCTGGCCCAGGCCCTAGGCACTCACAAGGTCTTGAGGCCACCGAGGCCACGGAACATGCGGCCATGCACGATCTCCAGCTGGTTCCCCGTCAGCATCAGCTCCTGCACACCCGCAGCCCCGTCAAAGGTGCCCTCTCTCACCTCCTTGATCTGATTGTTACTCAGGTTTCTAGAAGGAGGGACAGAGTGGGTCAGGACAGACGCAGGGAGGGGATCACCAGCCCTGCAGCCAGCTGGGGACCCTCATGCACCCCCGCAGTGAGGACTGGATGGTGGGGAGCTCCGTTTTGAGCTCCCTGTCCTTTGGCCTTCAGCCCCTGTGCTGGGGCAGCAGCGACCCTGCGGGGCTGCCTTTGTGAAGCAGAGGGTCAGGGGCCTGAAGTCTTTGCAGGGTCCTCGTGGCTTCCATGCCCCATGGTAGATTTAAAATAGTGATTCTCAAACTTACTTTCTCTCTTTAATAAGTGCTAAGCCATAAATCTCAAGAGAAATAGGTAAGATAGACTCTTACACTTTTTCTCAGGAGGAAACTGTAGGCTAGGCCCCCGGCGGGGTGGGGCGTCTGCGGAACTCTCTCTCCTGCCAGTCGAGACCCCTGAACACAGAGCGAAGCTTCCTAGTGGCCACCCCTCGAGCCCTTTCTACGACAGATGCCATGTGAGGGCTCGGCCAACAGAATCACATCAAATCCTCGAAACAGGCCTCCCAGATGGGAATGAGGTTCAGCATCATCTCATTTCCTGGCTGAGGTGACTGAGGCTCAGAGGGTTTAAGCAACCTGCCTAGAGTCACACAGCTGACAGAACTGGGATTCGAGGCTAGGCTTTCACCAGTCCTCCAGCGAACCCCAAGTGGCGGTCCCTTGGTGATGTGGACACCTGCTTCCTTCTGTTACAGCTTTGCTGAGTTTGGGGTCTTGTCACTGAGAGCAGGCCTCACAGGGGACTGAACGGCAAGAGGGAGTCCTTCCTGGGCTCTCCCTGGAGCATCCCAATGTCCAGGCTGGACGGGAAGGGACAGTGCTGACTTGAGCTGTAGGAGGAGTCCAGCCTCCCGAGCCCACAGTGGTCAGAGCCCTGCATGGGACCGTGTTCTGAGAGCAGCAGGTGTGGAGGGCTCTCAGGGGACGCCCAGAGGGCGGGCGCTGCTCCCGGTCCCAGGGCACCGTGCCGGGGCCCTGCTGTGTCTGCCTCTCTCAGCGCCCTCCTCGCACAGTGCTGGGCTGACCCACAGCGACCTCAGTGACAGACTCAGAACAAGTGGTGGAACTGGGCACCCAGGGGCTCAATGCAGACTGCTTGTCCCCTTCCCAAGTAGGTGCTGGGCCTGCAAGGTGCGGCAGTGCCCACAGCTGTGGGCAGGTGTGGGGGAGACAGCCGGCGCCCAGCCCCAGCCTCACATCACATGCCCCTGGGTGCTCCTTGTCCCCCCCTTCCGTCCTGCCAAAGAGACCTCAGGACCCCTCCCCCGAGATCAGAGCGAGCGGGGCTGGGGGTGGGGGACTCGCACTGGATTTCTGTTCCTGCCTGGCTCTCCTTAAACTCAGCCGGTTTTCTTATAAACCCTGGAAGCTCCGGTCCAGGATAACCCGCGGAGGAAGGTCATGCACAGGGGAGACCGCAAATCACCCCGAAGTAAACACGGGAGGAGGGAGAGAGGCTCCCCCAGTGGCTATAACTCATCCCAGTGCTGGAGGACAAGGATTTTGCTCCAGAGACTCAGGCTCCTTGGGGAATTGAAGTCCATGGCCGGGCAATGAAGATGAGCTAAGGCAGCCAGGCGGGGGCAGGGCTCCCACCCCCCGACATCTGTTTCTCTAAATGAGCAAAATTAGCATCACGTTACTGTATGGTTTGTGAATTGGATTTCCTTGGGCTGGGAGAATGGAAAACATAAGGAGACTACAAAAGGGGGATAGAATTTTCCAGAAGACCAGGCTGCTGATCTCTTGCCATCTATCAAAGTGCTGCTCAAAACTGCAGGCAGCTTGGGCTGGAGCCCAGAGAGAGGGAGCAGCTGGGGCCCAGCACTCCAGACACAAACCGAGAGCATCAGGTCTCTGCAGACGCACCTGCAGGAACCCAGCTCCAACACCTGCCTCTGCTGAGGATGGGGGTCTTACCTCGGAGAGCCCCCAGCCTCAGGGCCCCCACCTCAGGCCCAGGGTGGGTCAGAGGAATGGGAGGCAGGACCAACCTTGTGCAGGGGGCTGCTGGGTGAGCCTTTCAGACCCCCTTCTCATTCTGCCCAGGAAGCCCCGAGACCCCCTGGGCTGGGGATTCACCTGGTACCTCTGCGAAGTCTGAGCCCAAGGAGGCGACTTCCGGGTCCACCTCTCTGTGAATCGCTGGCCAGCAGCAGGGACGGATCGCTGGCTCTGTCTAAAGCCCCATCCCAGGTGGAAGGGCGGTGGGGAGAGAGCTAAGGGGGTGTCCCTGGGAACTAGGATATGGCACATGGCACTCTGTCAAGTCGGAGGTCCTGTCCTCCTCCTCACACTCTCCGGCCCCTTGAGGTGGGAACTCTGTTTCAAGCTGGGGTTGTAAGTATGAATGGCCACAAGGTCCGGCCAGGTGACAATGGCACAAGCAAGCCCAGGGGGGACGGCCGTGACCAGGAAAGCACATGCCCCCGGTCAGGAGGCAGCGCCTGCTCAGCTCAACTCAGCTGGAGCCATGTGGGCTGTGGGTCCAGTTCTGCCAGACCTTCTGATTTTCCACGATGCCAGAAACCCAGATTGTTTTCTGTGCAAACTCCTGATGGTTAAAAGCAGGCAGTTACTTCCTATGAAAACAACCACGGCTAACAGCTCCACCCCCACGAGGAGCTGCTGCTTCCCAGCCTCGGGCTGAGGTTCTCCTTCAGAGAAAACGGACCTGCAGGTCACCCGAGAGAGGCCTCGACTGCGCTCTGCGTGTGGGGTCATCTGAGGCGTGACCTTGACGTCCCACAGTCCTCCTGACGCCCTGGGTAACAGTGCACACGTTTCCTGCTTCCCTCAGCCCAAGTGGCGCTCAGGGAGAGCTCGTCATTACAACGCGACAGGGAAGGCCATAGAAGGTCAGCACATGCCCTGTCAGGGTCAAGAGTGTCCCTGTAGGGCCTGGCCCCACAGTCCTTGAGGACCCAGGCACAGGCTCCGCTGACTGTAACCACTCTGCTGGGCAGACATTCAGCTGACCCACCGCCTCTGTGGGGGTGCAGGGGTGGTGACAGGTCCAGCGCATAAGGCTCTTTTACTTCACCAAGAGAGTTGCCATCAACTGTTTTCCTTGGAGGGCAGCAATTGTCCTGACAAAGTGGGAAGGCAAAGACAGACTCAAAGTGCCCGAATTTCGACTCAAATGGGAGAATCCATATTTCTTTACGGAAGCGAAGACTACCTAATCCTGTGAGCTGTGCACGCACGCACTTGGCCAGCTTTACTCATTTTAATACTTGCATGTAAGTTTGTCTTGAGGTTTAAAGAACACAGTGCACTGCCCTGGTTTGTACGAAAAAGGACATCTCCCCCCCGGAGATAGCTGGTATTTGTGCTGGGTCCTCGAAGCTACAGAGCACCACGCAGACAGCCACATCCTCATTGAGACCCATGTGTGCCCCTCTCTTTGGTGTCTCTTCAGATTGCTTTCTGTGGCTGCCAGTGACAGAGCTGTCCCTGAGGTCATGGCCAAGGTGGTGGCCACAGCGAGAGAGCCTACATAGCCCTGATAGGTGCTGCTCGGGCCAGGGCGAGGTCTCCTTGCCCAGAAGGGACTGACAGGTGGGAGTGGAGAACGAGATCAAAACAAGAATTACAGCCAATCTCACTGTCCTTGGAACTTACACTCTACAAAGTCACCAGGAAAATGGGTTTGGGAACACGGAACCCCTGCTCCTAGGGGAAACACAGGGCTAGGTTCCTGTGAGCCCCCGGCCACACCGACGGATAGGCACACAGCTTGGTTCCACGTGTGCTTCTCCACGAAGACACCTTGCTGGCTACGCGTTGTTGATCCGCTCACAGAGCACTCACGGTCCCCGGCCGCCGCCGCTCTCCCCGAGCACGGCCCCGGGACGCCACCGCTCTCCCCGAGCACGGCCCCGGGACGCCGCCGCTCTCCCCGAGCACGGCCCCGGGACGCCGCCGCTCTCCCCGAGCACGGCCCCGGGACGCCGCCGCTCTCCCCGAGCACGGCCCCGGGACGCCGCCGCTCTCCCCGAGCACGGCCCCGGGACGCCGCTGCTCTCCCCGAGCACGGCCCCGGGACGCCACCGCTCAGCCCCAGCACGGCCCCGGGACGCTGCCGCTGGCCCCCGAGCACGGCCCCGGGACGCTGCCGCTCACCCCTGAGCACAGCCCCGGGACGCCACCGCTCAGCCCCAGCACGGCCCCGGGACGCTGCCGCTGGCCCCCGAGCACGGCCCCGGGACGCTGCCGCTCTCCCCGAGCATGGCCACGGGACACCCGCGTTTTCTCCCTATGGCACACCCCAGCCTCGCTGGGCGCGGGAGTGAAATCGCTAGCCAAGAGCTCAGACATGCAAAAAAAAATGTGACACTAAATACACCGGGTAAGGGACACTTGTTTAGGGTAGGGAGCTGAAACAAGAAAGCGTGGCCTTGTTCCATGTCCGCCCGGAACGCTCCTGGGGGGCGACTCGAACTTTGTGCTGCCCTGTGAGTGACAGAGGACCGTGGAAGCGCCGCGAGGATCAGTTTTGAGATTTCAAGTACATTTTAGCGAGTAGGCGCTTCAGCAGATGCAGGATCTGTGAATAACGGGACTGAACTGTGTGTCCTTTGTTCCAGGGGCAGACCCGTACCCTAAGGCTGGGAGACATGGAGTAGGGGGTGGGGGTGGGGTCAAGATGAAGGGGATTCGGTGGTAACTCCCCCTCCCCCTGGTCTGGGCTGGCCCTGGGAAGCGGGGAGCAGTGGGAAACGACCTTGACGTCACACTGTGATTACAGATGAACCCCACCCTGAACCCAGCTCTCATATTTATTGGCTGTGTGTTCTTAGAGAAGGCACAGAACCTCTCTGAGCCCTGTGGGCTTCCTCATGTGCCCAAAGGGGAACGTGAAGCCACTATCGGGCAGCTGTGTGAGGACTAAACAAGACCAAGCACGGGAGGCAGGGAGCACGCCCAAGACCCCCATGTCACATTCCTAGTCCTTTCCCGAGTCCTTGGGTGGATACTGGGTGTGGGGTCAGGGACCGGGATGAACAGAGGGGCCATGGGGCGAGGGTCAGGGATGCAACGCACGCTCTGCACAATACCCGACAATTAGAATAGTAATGTTTCCCTTGGGTCTGTCTACACAGCCATGTCGTAGTGTCCTGCTTCCTAACACACGACCAGAGCAGGGGTTGGGGGAAGGCGGAGGGAGGCCCCCAGGCGCTGGCATTCTGCCCCGAGCAGACTTACATTTTCCGCAGGTTGGGCAGCTTCTTGAAGATGCCAGTGGCCTCTAGAACAGATATCTCGTTGTCGTTCAGCCGCCTATACGGGAAGCAAGCAGATGAGGTGCGCCCCTCCTTCGCTGCCCTGCACTGGGCCGCCCCCGCAAATGAATTCTGTGCTTGCATTCCCTTACTTAGTCCTCCTGGCCACCCTAGGAGGTAGGAGCACGCCTCCATTTGATAGCTAAGAATCGGACACTCAGGTCGGAGAGGCAACGGGCCCCGTCTCAGGAAGACCGGAGAGGACAGGTGTCAGACCCAGGTCCAGCGGCCTCTGTGCGGCCTCACCCCCACCAGGCTGCAGCTTTTGAGCTCTTCCCTTTCTGGATAAACCCACACACCCCTTTATTAGCATGAACAAGTGGGGGTTTAGCTATAGCTAACCATCGTAGCTGCTTTCTCGCTTTATGACAATTACTTATTGAATATCCATCTTTCTGTTTATGCTGTACACTTCATAAGGGCCAGGAGGGACTGTCTGGCTCGCAGTCGGTGTTCAGAAATATTTGTAGAACGAATGAACCGTCTTTAGGTGCCAGCAAGCCGTCCCTAGGGGCTGCGTGGGTGTCTGCCCTCAGCCCAGGATGCCTGAGCCAGGAGGGGCCACCTCCAGGAGACCCTGTCAGGGCTGGCTCGGGGTGACTGTGTGTGTGGGAATGTGTAGGGCATTCATGCCGGGCGGGCAGCACTTACAGGTCGGTGACGTATTCGGGGAGGTGGCTTGGGATGCGGGTCAACTTCTGGTTGGAACAGTCCACGACGGTGCCCTCACAGCGACACTTGTCAGGGCACACGAGGTCCATGAAGCATTCACTGCTGAACCTGCTGCGGTAATCCTCGGAGCCTGGGCAGGGCCAAAGACGGGCGTTAGCGTCACCGGGGCTGTCACCAGGGTTCCTAGCATCAGGCAAGGCTGGGCAGTGGGGGTGGGGGTTCCGGTGACAGACACACGTTGTCTGCATTTTGCGGCCGCCTTGTGGGTGCCCTTCCACCTCCCATGCCCGCAGCTGCCCATCTGGTCTTCGTCATTCAGCACCCCAGTCCTCTAGGGAACCAGGCCCCAGCTCCGTGGGCTCGTATGTTTTTGTGGGCCACGGACCATTCTGGGAAGCTGATGAGACTCAGAGAAACGCTCTTAGGCACGTGTGTACCGAATCTGGCCTGCAGTTTAGCGGGCTATTTCGTCCATGATGCCCACGGCCCTGACAACCCAAAGGAAAGAATTTGATGGGGTTTTGAGGGGGCTATGCCAGGGGCGGGGATGAGGTAAGGGAGGGGGTCACACACTTAGCTGTCCTCAGGGCCTAGGTAGGTAACGAAATGACAAAGGAAGCCCAGCACACAGTCAGTGACCACGGACAGCCGGCTTCGACACAGACAGACAATACTGAGAGTGAGGAGCCCACTGCGCTGACACTAGCGGATTTGGCTCGGGGTTGCCTGATAGTCCCTTAAAAAATGCTGATAATGAACTCAAATCTCAAACACTGTGAAGAGAAGAACGACTCTTGCAAGGCTCAGATTTGCCCCTGCCGTCTTGCGGAGTAAGCTCTGCTTAGCTGCAGTGAAGGCCAGGTGTGAGGAGCTACAGGTCGTTGGAGCTAAGACTTATGTTTTTGCAATTTAAGTTCTTTCGAGGTTGGGTGGTAACGGTAACAGGACCAACGATGTGCTGCCCGAGAGATGCCCTGGGGAGCTGCTTTAATGATCAGAAAGGACCCTGGGCACCCGGGGAAACCTCTGTGACAGCACGCGTCACGCGCGAGGTGACAAGGGTGGGGGTGGGGCGGGGCGGGAGTGGAGCTGTTTCTCCCATCAGCCACCAGCTCGTGGCTGGGGCTCTCGGCTCGTCTCCGTTAATTCACCGTCAACGTTTCATGAGCACAATGCTAGCCTCAAAACGAGAGCTTCGTCCACGTTTGTCCAGCGCACCAATGGGGTGCCCCTAGCACATCGGGTGTCCCGTAGGTGGGTATTTCTTGTGTTTAGAGACCGTGAACGTCATTTGTTTGCTCAGCTGGTCCAGGTGCACCTTGGGCACCCTATCGGCAGTAGGAGCTGTGCAGGGTGCTGGCGTTCAGAGGTTTTGCCGGGACAGGGCGTGGGCCTGTCCAGGCTTTGCCACTGAATTGCCTCGCTCTCTCCATAAGTAAAATGGGAAGCCCCTAGGTCACGGGGGCGTGGTGAAGACGTGAGGAAGATCCAAGCAGTGTAGGATCTCTCGGGAAGGGTCAACAGCTGTACTGATGTTTGTGATTCTACCACAGGTCTTCTAGAACCTTGTGGCTCATTTGGCAAGTCGGAAGACACTGAAACATCAGGGTAGCTCGTGATAACAGCTGACGTGTACCGAGCATGGACTAGGTGGGCGAGGAGACTGAGGCCCGCAGCTCACTCGGCACACGGCGGAGGGACGAGCCCCGGTAGGGCGGCGCCGGGGCCCGTGCGGCTAGTGCTCCGCTTCGCTGCAGGCGTGCTTTGGCCAAAACCTGTCTCCCGGCCCTTCTAGGAACGCTCACGCCACCCCACTGGCCAGAGGCCGATTGGAGGCCACGTTCCTGCTGTCGGCTACAGGCAGGCAGGAAGCAGGTGTCTTCCACCCTGTTGGTCCTCCCACTACCGACCTGTACTAACTCCTGACTGGGAACAAACTTCGTGGGCCTCTGGTTCCAACGTGAACCTTCTGCCTAAGACAACGGGTCAGCGGCCTGGACCTGTCTCCCTTCCCTCTCTGCTCCCTCCCCTCCTGCATCAACTCCCACCCCCAGGCTTCTGTGAGCAAAGCCTGTCATGGATCCCCGTGGTTATCTGGGGGGCTTCCCGGTCCAATGCCTGATGGCAACCTCTTGCCCTTGGCTTGCAGCATCTGTCCCACTGAATAACTCTGACCTGGGCCATTTCCCCGCTGGACACATCAGGGAGCTGCAGCTTGGGTGAATCTCATTTTGCAGACCCGGCTAAATGAAAGCCCTGTCCTGTTCCTTGACAGTGTGAAGGGGCATTTCATACACATGCATGTGCTTTTCCTTCAGGAGGGGTCCGCCATGGGATCCTTGCAAAGCAGAAGAACCCCGAGTGCGATCAAAGGCAGCGAGACAAGAGCGGGCACAGGCTCTGCCACACGATGAGCCTGGAGACGCGCACCGGCTGGGCTGCGCCCGGGGACAGGCGCCGATTAAATGTGTTTTCGTTTTAATCAAGGTGAGAGCGGCCGTGGTTAGCAGGAATCGCTCTCCGTAGGACAGTTAGATTATAACTGGCGGACCTCTGCAATGGAGCCACTGACCCATTTTAATAATATGATTTTGCAATTAGCTTGGACGGACTAATGTGTTCTTTCCAGCTTTTCCCCTGCTGTTTTGGTTATTGCCCTGGTTTGTAATAACGCGGGGGGCGGAGTGTAGTATTTTGTATGCGTGGGAGCCAGAAGTGTTAGTAATGGTGCAGGTACGGGACCGAAAGGGTCGTTCCCCAGTCGCAGCCAGCCTGAAATGCCACCTCCGTCACTTCATATTTCATTACCAAAACTACCCAGGGTTTCTCGGAGCCATTTGTCACGCCTAATGCTCATAACCACCCAAAAGTATTTTTAACTTTTCCCGAGCTTTAAAAGTCAATTTCAATCGCAATGCATATTTGTCACTGCCAGAAAGACTCAGTGGCAGAGGAGTAACCGAAACAGGCGGCCGCTGCTTCTCCCGGGGGCGCGTCCAGCAGGAGCGATCTCGGAGGGTTGGAGGAACGGGACCTGGGAGAGCTGATGTCATCTGGCATTTCGCCTGCTCCTGCCCTGCAGTCCTCCCCTTGCCCGGGCGGCTCAGAACAATGACACCGGTATTACACGTGATCACAGAGACGTTTAATAGACCGGGAAGTGGGAATCCATAGCCACGCGATTTTGTTACGAGTCCCTGCCCTACGGCCTCTCCCAGGAGAGAATGTGCGGACCATGGTCATGGGGTTATCTGGGGGGCTTCCCGGTCCAATGGGGCAGGTGGGGGGGCCAAGTTCCCATTCTTTGGATGGAGTTGGCTGCTGAGGCCAGCACTGGGCCCAGGATGGCCACTGTCATTAGGATTTTTGTGTCATCCTTTGGGCAACCAGTTGGTTGAGCAGAAGTCACAGACTCGCTGTTAAGTGATGACCAGGGACCTGTCAACACACATGTCCAGAGCTCCCTTCTTCCTCTTCTATAATAGCATCTCTAAGGTGTGCAGGAGGAAAGAAAGAAGGAAAGCAGCAGACAGAGGAATTGGGGTGAGCAGGCGGCCTGCCAGGGTTCATCAGCTTGAGAAGAGAGTTACATGGACAAGCCAAGGGCTGGGAGTTGTGGATGAAAACAAGAGAACATTGCCAGGCACAGTTATTCACTCGTGGGCCACGGCCGGGGGACCAGACCCCAGTGGCTAGAAAACGCCAGCTATTTTACCGGGAGTTTGGTGATCAGCTGGGTCAACAGCTGTCCTGTTAACAGTCAGCGATCCCCACCAGCGTCTGCTGGGAAGGCACCCACGCGCCCGAGAACAGGGAAATGGCCTGCGGTTGGGGAGAGCCGGGTCACAGCCTGCTGCAGGGCCGGGGGGGCACCGCTGTGGACACACTGCCAACGGCCTGGCCCCTGGCACGGAGGGGCAGCGCCGAGCGGCTCCGAATGCCCCCTCTGTTTGGAGGGAGAGGGGATTTTTCCGGGCCCGAGGATTTGTCCTGTGCCAAAGGGACCTTGGTACGTTCATGCCAAGAGAGAGGAGCACCCCCTTGAACAGTGCTACTTACTCTTCCTTACTCAAGCTATTTTTCATGAATGGGAGTAAGCTTGAAAGGGAATGTTAAAATGAAATTTCAATGCCCTATTCATTCAAGTCCAGGTCGTTTTGATCTTATAATTCAGGCAATGGGACTGTCCATAGCTGGGAAGGCCAAGTATTACAGCCACGAAGGGCATTCAGGCTGGACTCAGGGGACCCTGGGCAAGTTAGCAAACCGCCTGATCCTTGACACCCTCATCTGTACGAGGGGGCCTGCAGGTAGGGCTGTTGTAAAATTGGAACGAGGTAATGATGTGACAGTCCGGTGCTGGGCCAGCAGTCAGCACCCAACGCACAGTGCAAGGATTCAGGGAGGTAAACAGGACTCTCCATGACTCAGCCCTGCTGGGCCCCGTCTGAGCGGTGACCTGTCAGAGAGGAGACTGCGAGAGTCACACACCCCCGTGGGAGCCTGGAACCGGGCCCTGGGCCTAAGCCACAGTTTGGCTCCCACCATGGCGGTCTCTCATGGGATAGGACACAGACCATGGTCTGAACCATCAACACAATCTTCTGGTTACACTGGGTCTAGGATTGATTAAGAAACAAGCAGCATGGGAGGCGCAAGGTCCCTCTCTTTATTGTCAGAGACAGCAGGTTTCTGCACGTGGCAATGAACTAGCATCGCATAAGAAACCCAGGACTTCGGCCTCCACGTCAACTATGTTGGGAAGGTCAAGGACACAGGCTGGACTTCAGGCTGCGTGGGTACCAGGACCAAAGTACGCATAAGGAGTGGGGGGTCAGGTTCAGAGGGCATCTCACAGGTTCAACGGAAAGTCTCAGACTCAGGCCAGTGTCACCCATTGTTTCCCAATGCTTCCAGTAAAGACGGTAGGTGGGGGGCGGGTCACCAGCAGTATGACCTTTGGGTTAGCTACCACTGGGGAAAATGACCTTGGGCTGGGACTCTTCCATGAAACAAGGGCGCGCGTGCCTTGGGTATCCTTGCTCCCTTTGGATGGAAGAAGACATGACAATGGCTTCTGAGCTTGAAGCGACCTGCTCTACCTGGTGGCTGGCGTCCAAACTAGATGGGCGGGTGGCAGCTCCCTTCGGGGCAGGAGGGGTGGGTAGGGAGCCTCGCTCGCACCAGCGTGCTTCTCCGTACCCCCGCCAGCTCATGTCTGCTCCCTGGGCGGGGAGGTGCTCTGCGGGTGCTTCAGACCCCCACCCCTGCCCCCGGGGGCCGGGCCAGGACGGGTGGGTGGCGGTGCTCCAGAGCAGAGAAGAGGTGTCCGGTGGCGGCGGTGGCGGCGGGCCATGCTGCAGGAGAGCGCGGTGCTTTCCGCGGTGCTTGACAGAACCATGTTCCGTTTCCATCGTTCCACCACATGGTTAGATCAAGCACAAAGGAAAGCCCCACGGCGACCGGTCAGAGTCAAGGTCAGGAAGCAGCATCAGAGAGAGGACAGGAGCGCTGAGAGGAAGCAGCGTGGAGAAGCGGAAGCCGGAGCAGGCCCCCACCGGGCGTGATTAGCGCCAGGAGTGGGGTTCCACGGGAGCACTTCTGAAGACGGGCGCCCCCCGCCCCGTGCCCTGCCCCGGGGGACACAGGAGGAAGGGAGGACGATGGGCGGGAGACCACTGGACACGCCTCCTCAGGAGCGTTGGGGCAGATGGGCTCTTCCTAAGAGAACCAGGGAAGTCAGGTGTCCCGGTCACAGCACAGGCCCGGGCCGAGGCTCCGAACCCCACTCAAGGACACCATCTGATCTGACAAGACAGCCAGCTCAGCAGGAGCGCCCACTGTAACCTAGGGACCACCCCGCCCCAGTCCCCTAAATAGACACAAGTCACAATTCCCAGGGTCTAGCCAAGCTGCAACGGGATGGGCCACAATTCAGGAGTCACCTCAGTGTCCTTCAGGGTCCCCAGAAGCCCTCTGGCTGACAGATGTTCCTCCCAGATCAGAGGAATAATGGGGGGCAGGGGGTTCATATTAAGAGAAATACATGTTTCCAACCAGGGGGAAAGATGGAGGAGCCAACGGGGCCCCCTGTTTGGGACTGGAGACCTACAGTCACAATGGTCTGAGAACACGGATTGTTACAGAGGAGGGGACCAGTGCCCCTTTCGATGACGAGCCTCTTTCAGACTAAGGAAAGGAAAAGACACCAGATTCTAGGGTCCTTCATGATCACCTGATTTCCTCTGCGGCTGCGAATCACAAGAGCGGGTCAGGGTTGGGGGTGCCACCAACAACCAACTATTTGGGATGACAAGAGCCCGATGAGGGTGCCCAGTCTTTACAACCCTCCCTGCAAGAGACCAGAGGCTCTGCTAGCTTGGGACTTCCTCCCCAGCCACCGGGAGGAGACGTGTGCACCTTTGAGAGACCGGGTCAGGTGACCGGGACCCTCTCGGCCCAGTCCTCTGATAGGAGGGACAGGCCACAGTGTGTTTTGGTGACAAGGTGGTCTCAGCATCTCCACAGGGCATGGGTCGTGTGCAGTGGTTGGCCAGTTAGTCAAGGTCACTGCGAGCTGTGGGTCTGACACTTCCTCTTTCTAAGCCTGCCCATCTCCTCAACCAGAGAGGGCCGCTCTTCCCTGGACTCAACCCTGCTTTGGCGCCCAGACGCGTGCTCTGGTTTGGGATTTCGTATCCAAGCTCGATCAGGCCCTCAGGACCAGAGCAGGGCAAATCCAGCCCTCTCATTCCTCTCTCCACGGCTTCACATCTGCTCTTCTCTCTGGTGTCCTCAACAAAAGGAAGCGTGGGGCCAGGGGAAAAGTTACCGAGAATCTTCCTAGTACGTCAGGAGTCCTGGGCTTTGGTTCTGGTCCTGAAATACTACTGTGAGAGCTTAGATAAAGTTCTCTTGCTGTAAGGGTCGCAGTTTACCCCTTCCTAGTGTGCACTGGGTGGTGAGGGCTCTAAGACCCGGTGTCTTGCTGTCTGCCATCTTTGGACACAGTATGTCACCACCCACTCTTGGTGCTTTGCACCGTGAGTTTCTTCTTGCTGACTGTATCTCGACACACAAATCAGGGAGGCAGGGTGAAAGACAGATAGCATCTTCCAACTGCTAAGCGCTCCCCCGGGGGTGGGCTTGGGGTCCCAGACAGCCAGCTGAGGCCTTTTCAGGAGGACTTAGTCCAATGGCCAGATCACCCCAGCTGGCAGCCTTCGCCTCTAACCTGATCTGGCTGCCCAGGGCGGTGGGTGCAGCTGACAGAGGCAGACACAGGGCAGCTGGAGAACCAGACGCCCGGCCTGTGGAGGGGCTCTCTGCGTTGCAGGAGCAGCCCTCAAATTGGCTCCTAATTACATCAGCTGTCTTTGCAATGGGGTGCTTTTAGGGGAAAGTAAAACACAGAGTTATTATCTGTCAAATCCAGTGTGTGTCACTTGCCCCTCCTTCTTTCTTCTGGAGCTTCCTGGAAACAGAGCTTTAGAACTACGGCTTCTGTCTCCCCCAAGGCCAAGGCCTGTCTGGGCACCAGGGTCTCTCTAAGTCAAGGCCTTTGGAGCTCCTTCTAATTAATTTTTCTGTATCCCCCCATGCCCCACCCCCAAACCCAGCCTAGAGTCACTCCTAGGAACCTGCCAAGATTGTGTCCCTGGGGGATGCCAGTCCTCAGACCCTGGGCTGATTCCTTCCCTTCCCTGCCCCCAGAACCCATCTGGAGCCCATCTGGAGCCCAACCACAGCTGGACTCCTATGAGGACGAGGCGGTGGGGCTGGCAGATGCCCCTCAGCCCCCCACAACTTGCTCTATCTCTGATGCTCCTTTTCTTGGCCATAACTGCTTGTCAGAGCCCCTGAACTCAGCCCTACCAGACAGGGGTAGGAAAAGAGAGAATGGAGGTGTAAGGCACCAGGAAGGGCTCCTGGGGACGCATGGCTGTGCCTTGGGTGACAGCTCTGGGCTGGGCCAGCATTTTCCTCTCAGAGATGCTGCCAGCTTCAGGAAGGGACTTTAGAGCAGAGTTCAGGACTGGGGTGGGGGTGGGGGGGGTAGGCTGGGGCCGTAAGACGGGAAAGAAAAAGCCCTGCAAGCAGCTGGCCTCCCTCGCCTTCTCTCCTAGACCCTGCACCTAGGGTTTGGCCCTGCCTCTACCGCTGCTGCCCATGACCTTGGGGTGCCCTTCACCTCTGCACGCTCAGCTCCCTGCACTGAAGTAGGGGACCTGTCCCTCTGATCTCACAGGATGATTGGGGGAACCGAACCAAAGTGGAAGCACTCAGCACACAGTGTTCATCACAGGCTTTGAGAAACTGCCCTCAGCGTTGACATTGCCGTTCTGGGGAAGACAGATGGGGAGCAGCGCCTCCTGTTAGCACACACTCCCCAAGTTATCCCCACGCCCTCTCTGGGTATTTGCTTCTGTTGGAAAACCAACCAACCAACCAACAAGCTAAAGTTTACCATGCTGGAGACATGGCCTAAAGCATCTGACTTAGAGGACAAGGACGACGTGCAAGCAGCCGACGTCTGCCTGCTGTCCTCCCTCGGCCACCAGAGGCCAGGCTGGCCTCGTCCCCAGGAGAGCGCGCTCACGTGAGGCGTGCTGGGGCAGGGGGGGAAGAGAGGTTCTCGCTGACACACAGACTGAGGGTTGGCTCCCACCCAGCTATCCATCTCTCTCCACTGGGCGCACGAGGCAGCTTGGCGATGTGTTTTCCAGTCGCAAATGACACAAATGATAGTCATTTTTAACTGCCTGTCCACCTAGCTGTCGGGTCAAGGAGAGCTACTTCTCTTTCCAAGATGAGCTGCGAATCCCCCTGCCGTCCATGCCACTCCCGGGTGTCTTTTCTGGGCACAGTGAGGGAGGAAGGTTTGCAGAGGGAGTTGGGGAACTGGGGAGCCATCTTCCCTGCTTTCCCCGAGCACAACTCATTGCTGTCCCCGCCATAACCAGCGTGTCCCAGTCCGCGGTGGGGGACAGGGCTGGTGAAACGTCTGTGAGACCTCTAATGCACTGCGCTCTCAGGACTGTGCCCAGGTCGGCTTAGAGGGCACGGCATGCTGCCTGCAGCCTGGCTGGGGGTACACGCACTTCTCTCTCTGCTACTTGGGGAGCACGCTTTAGAAACTTCAAAAAAATGCATGAAGCCTGCCCCAACCTCAAGCTCTGATGGAGCCCTGGAGATAGGCTGCCATGTGGGTCCTGTCTGCCCTGAAACAGTGCATCCCCCACCCCACGCCTTAGTGTGTGTGTGTGTGTGTGTGTGTGTGTGTGTGTGTTATTTTAAATCCATAAAGTAATTGGTTTTCTGTAGGACTAACTGAATTTCCCCAATCTAATTTGCAAAGAGGCTCCCCGGGAGCCATCAGAGCGCTCGCTGTCCTCCGGATCGGATTACTGGCCCCTCTGGGCCGCGGGGCTGGGAGGGGGCTGGGGGCCCCGCCGTAACCTGATTACCTGAGCAGCGGAACTTCTTGGACTTGACCTGGCTGATGCGCTTGTTGGCCAGCCGGCGCGGGCTGCTGCAGCGGGCCCCGCTGGTCTCGATGGGGTTGTCCTGGAGGTAGTCGGCCAGCCACCTCAAGTGACAGTCGCACACAAACGGGTTTTGGGCTAAGTGGCTGTGAGATGGAGGGGAGCTCATCAGGAGTGGCTCGTGCTGCCTGCTCCCCACTCAGCCCGCCTGGTGCTGGGCCTGGGCAACCCCTCGTCACCCCATCACCCCGGGAGGCCTTGGGGGACGTGGGGGCGGCTGTCAGACGTGGCCCAGAGAGGGACCTGAAGACTGCTGTCTGCAAAAGACAGTCACAGGTGCAGCTGACATCGGTCTGGGGACTCAGCCGCCTCCCAGTCGGGGTAGAGCTCACCATGGATCGCCCCAATTTGAAGGGCAAAGCAAGCGCAGGCCCAGGGTGCACGCTCGGAGCAGGCTGCATTGTACTGCCCCGAGCTCGGTAACACCAGGCACATAAAGCAGCTGGCACGGCGGCTGGCACATGCTGGGTGCTCCATCTATAGCAGCGGGAACAGTTATTGTCCTCAGCACCCTGGGGCTCGCTTCCCCGGGCTCGGTAGGAAAACTCTGCCAAGCTCAGCACACCATGCTTGGCGGCGTGGCGGGGGGCCAGGGTGAGGCAGCTGCTCTTCCTTTTTACTGGTTCCTGTCTCTGGCTACGGGGCCGACGACTCAGCGAGTGTCTGGAAGCCCCCAGGCCCATGGTCCGGCCCCGGGTTGGGGCTCGGGGCTCAGCCTGGGGCCCGGGGCTCAGCCTGGGGCCCGGGGCTCAGCCTGGGGCCGGAGCCATCAGAAACGCAGGCTGAGCTCTGCTGTCAGTGGCCGTCAACCTGACTGAACTCTCTGCAGTGGTGGGGAGTGAGGAATGGCTCCCCCAGGAGGGATGGGGCGTGCTCCCAGAGTGCCCGCACCAGCGGCCCGGTTTATACAGGGTTCTGGGCAGGGCGGGCTTTCGGCAGACACGGAGCCTGCTCAGAGCACAGTGGCTGCAGTGGTTAGGCAAGCCGCCGTGTGGCATCTCAGCCTGGATTCAAATCCTGCTTCTTATTAGCTGTGCAACCTGTGGTAGGTGACTTAACCTCTCTGTGCCTTGCCTTCCTCACGGACAATGTGGGGAGTATAACAGCACGTGCCTCCCAGGGTTACTATGAGGCTTACAGGTTTGCAGAGAGAGAAAGTCCTGGACAGGGTGCTGAGCACGGTGTGAGTGCTCAGTACAGGTATGCCAGTACTACCACCATCGGGGCATTCTCAGTGCAGGTTGTGGAAGTCTCCTGGGCATGCTCAGGTTGCCCTCATTGCGATGTGCTCCATGTCAGGGTGTTTGGGGGTACCTGCTGCCTGGGCATGCACATACTCACAGCGTCTGGATGGCCTGCAGAGGGGCGAAGAGCCCCTTGCTGATGGTCTGCAGCTTGTTGTCATACAAGGAGAGCAGGTTGAGGTTCTGCAGGTCCTGAAACGTGTTGACCCGCAGGCAGTTGATCTTGTTAGCATTGAGGAGGCTGCAAGCAGAAGAGAGGCTGGTGACTCCCTGACCCTGGTCATTCCCCGAGGGCTGAGCACTGCACTGCAGGGACTGGGCTGCAGAGCCCCTGGGGCACCCCTCTCAGTCCAGGGCTCCTGCTGCAGAGCAGAGAGAGGGACTCGCATTGCTGTGGCCACAGACACTCAGAACATGCCTAGGTACTCACACGCCCAGCCACCACGGACACTGGGCCACACACTCCCCTGAACCCGTTCCTGGAGGAAGACTGGAAACGTCCCCCACCCTACCCCGACCCCGACCCCGAGCTTCACTCCGTGCTTTAGCATGCAGGGGTTCCGGGAATCCAAAAAGAAAACTATTTGGCTCAATTGTTTTTAAGCTTTAGTTAACTGGCTGAGAGCAATTTTGATTCAGCAAAGTCCTTAGAGTTCTGCCTCACTCACCCCACTGGGAAGGTGATGGAAGTTAGAGGTCACCCTCCAAGAAAAAAAACACTCACGGGTAGGCACACACGCACGCGTGTTCTCGCGCTCTCTCACACGCACGCGCATGCGCACGCATGGGGCCCTGTGAGCTCTGACCTCTGCCCTGCACCCTCTTGTCCACTCCACCCTACTCGCTTCCCTCCAGTTGCTGAAATGCACCATGTGTGCTTTGGCCCAGGTCCTTCGAATGCATCCTTCCCCGCTTCCACAGGGTGGTTCCCTCTCCGTCGGCATCTCAGCTCCAATGTCCCTCCCCAGAGAGGCCTGCCCGGACCACCTCATCTACAGTAGGACCCCCGGACTCCCCTTACGGTCTCTCGTAGCTCCTTTACTTTTCCGTGACGGCACAAGTGATGCCTATTTTCTCCCGCCCTTTATTGCTGGTGCTCAGCACATTCATTAAGCAATACACCAAGTCCACAGGCAACGTCAGAGGGTCAGGCTCCTCCAAGGTGGCACCGACGTCCCAGGGTCAGCCTTCCTATCTGCGGGGGACCCATTCTGCCATGGTTTTAGTTCATCAGACCCCACCCCCATCGTACCAGCATTGCAGGAAGGGGCCTTTTGGGTGGAGCTCTGGTCTAGCACCGATGACGTCGGCAGGGTTATAGCAGAATTCTCCAGCAAATGTGGGTTCACTTAGGGCCCACTTCATGATCCTAGACTGATGAGTGGTGAAACGAGCTTAAAATCATCCCTTACTCCCTCGGGGATGGCAGTGGGGGAGAGGGAACCAAACTCACAGCTGAAATGTTGCATTCTAACAATTTCTATTTGCAAGGCTGGCTCAGAGCTTCCAGCGACCCATGAGGTTTGTTGCGGCTGGCTTGTCTCCAGCGGCTCCTGATGCCCGGGTGCGGGGGGACGTTGTTGGCACGGATGGGGCTGCCCATGGGAGCTAAATCAGCCGGGCCACCTGTCCCCGCAGCAGGCCCATGTGCAGGCAGGCAGCTGTGGCGGCGACAGAGGAAGAAGAACTGCCTGTTTAATCTGGCTAATAACGGGCACGGTCCCCAGGGCTCAAACAGATGTCCTCCCACCTCGCAGTGAGAAAAAAGCTCGAGTTGCTAGCACACGTCTCATGTTCTCCAGAGTGCCTTTCCGGCAGCCTGTCATTCTCACAATAACCTGGGCAGATGGGCAGAGCCAGCCCCACCAGTTACAGGTGAGGAAACTGAGCCTGAGCCTTCGGTGGGTTTGTCTGAGGTCACGCGACGTTCAGGGGGCGTGCTGGGAGCAGTTATGATAACTGAGGTCTCCACGGGGTCCAGCTCCTTGCTGATGAACGCTTTCTCTATCCCACCCATCTGCCTATCCCCTGGGCAGCACTTTTCTCCCAAGAATTTCCTGTGCTTTTTACACTACATTTTAGTCAAGGCCACTCCATTTCGGGCATTTCAGGAAGGATGCCATGGAGCAGAGAAACAGGGACACAGCTAGCAGACCCAACAGGGCAAAGCACCCAAGCGTCAGGAATACATGAGCCCCCCCCCGCACACGCACACACACGTGCACACGTGCACATGTGCACTCTCACGCACACGCACACACGCACACATACATGCTCATGCGCACACACACATGCACACGCACATGCGCACACGCATGCTCACATGCACACACGCATGCATGCACGTACACATGCGCACACACGCACATATGCACGCGCACGCACACACATGTGCACGCGCGCACACACACACGCACGTGCGCGCGCACACACGCGCACACACGTGCACGCGCACACACACACACACACACACACACACACGCGCGCGCGCGCACACACACACACTTCTATATTCCCTTGAAGAACATCTCAGAAGCTCTCGCAGCACTTGGTCTTTCCACTGGAGGCAGCTCCGGAGTGGCCGACGCCTTCGGTAGGACGTCTGTGCTGTTTGCCTCTGTCCTCTGTGCTCCCTGTCGTCCCTACCTCCCCCGCCTGCGTAGGCACCTGGGTGTGAGACGCCAGTGCAGATTCACAGGCTCAGGGGGCAGTACTCAGAGAGGACAGCCACGGGGAGAGAAGTGGGCTGCCCTGAAAAGCTGTCCAAACTGCATCCTGCTCTGACGACCCTCTTCGCCCTTGCACTCATCGAGGCTTCTTTTTCTCATCTGGATGCTTTCTTGCTCCCGACTGCCTCGAGACGTCTCCGCATGGGGTGTTATCGCAAAGATGGAAGGCCTCAGAACCGCCCCCTGCCCCGCCCCGCAGGCTGGCAGAATTACTGGGCAAAGACGGCCTGTGTGGGGCAGGAGCACAGGAGACATGAAGGGCAGCGTGGCCGGTGGCCGGTCACTTCCCTCCCAGGATGCGTGGTTCCCTGAGGCGAGAGGCGGGGGTGCAGGTTGAGATAACGCTAAGCGGCTTATCCAGATTTAGATGCGGAGGGCGGCCTCCCTGCCCCAGCTCTGGCAAGATCTAACAGCCTGTCCCCTGTCCCCTGTCCCCTCTGCTTTGGGAGGGAGGTTGCCAGCTACTCCACTCAGTCTGGCTTCCGTGACTGGATCTCTGAGATGTTGGGGATGTGGACCAGAGGCGGAGGGGAATGAGAAAGGCACCCCTTGTGATGGAGCAGACAGTACACAATGCTGCGGTGGGCACAGGCTTGCCCTGTGTCACCGGGAGGGCCGCCTCTCCCTCTTCCTCCAGCTGTGCTGGGAGCGGCAGTGCAACCACGCGACATGGCAGTGCAACCACGCGACATGGCAGTGCAACCACGCAACATGGCAGTGCACGCGCAGCGCCACGGCTCTGTGTGCAGCCTCGTGCCCCGCGTTTCCCGAAGCACGTTCCGTGCAGCCTGTTCGTGCATCCTGGCAGCACCACGGTGGCCTCATTTTGCCGACGAGGAAACTGAGGGCCAGAGTGGTGACGTGCGTGATGGAGGTCGTCCCACGGTGAGTGAGGCTCCAGCCCGCCTGACTCCAAGCCCGTCTGTCCTTCCCACGACGTAAAATCCGCACTCTCTTTCCTTTGCCTGGTGGAGGGTGGCCCTGTCTCTTTGGAGCGGCTATTTCAGCCAGCTTGGGAAGGCACCTGGGCACGCCTCGGGTGGACGGACGTCTGCTTGGGTCTAGAGAACTCTGCCTGCCTGTTGGCTGTGTGGCGGCCTCAGGAGTCCTGCCCACTCTTAGGAAGGACCTGGCATCCAGTTGGCAGAGATGGGCTGGCTTTTCACCAAACTGCCACTGAGTGGCCTGCACGTGGCACCGTGGGGTTTCAGCCTTCAGGGATCACTGACTAAACGCTGGTTTGGGAAGTGGCCTGCATGGCTCTGTGCTCCCCTCACCCTCAATTCTCACTCTCCTCTCAGCGGAGCAGGGGACATGGATGAAGCCGAGACGACAGCATCCCTCAGGTAAGACGGGGTGCGCCGGCTCGCCCCATTTAAGAGGTTACCTGGTATGCCAACTCAAAACTTGGATGCCGCAATTAGATCTCAGCGTGATCTGCTTACCGTTGGATCCAGTGGGTCTGGAGGTTGGGGGCATGTTGTGTTTATAAATATTTCCCCAGAAGCACACCCACCCACCTTTGGGGGCTACCTGCTCCTTAGTGCTACCTCCCAAAGGAACCTCAGAAGTCAATAAACAAAAAGAGAGGAAGAGGCTGAGACGATCGGGCCAGGTGGTCAGCTGGGGCCACATGACCCACCGGGTGGCCCGGCAGGTCATACCTAACAGGTAATAAGCGCTACATGTGGCCAGGCACTCGCCAAGCACCTTGCAAACAGTAACCCATGAAGGTCCCCACAACCCTACGACGTCAGCGTTACCTCCGGCTGGCACGTGACAGCTCTGGGGCTCAGAAAGCGTGAGTGTGCTTGACCAAAGCTGCACACCTACTAAGTGGGGGGTTGAGACGGGGATCCATGCTGTCTTAGTCCAAAGCCTTCACGCGGCCACCTGTCCCCCTGCTGCCCCGCCCCGGAACCCTGCAGTGCCTACGGGAGGCGGGGGACCGCGTTCTTGCAGCCGCGCGCGTTGCCTCCGTGATGACTCGGTAATGAGACAAACGCGAAAGGCCACGTTCCCGTCGGAGGAAATTAAGGCGAGCGGCACCTCTGAGCGTGGGCGTGCGCGGCACCTTCTAAATTCACCTCCGCGCATTAGTCCACGAGGCGCTCGGCCTCCCCGCCCCCACTGCTGAGAGCACCTTCGGCTGCCACACATGGTCCACGTCAGGAGGCCTTAGCACTCCGTCCGTTGCCGAACCACCATGCCACGCTGCCCAGGGAGGGTCCCGCCAGAGCGGCTCGCTACCTTCAGGGAGAGCAAGGCTGGAAACAAGCCGCTGAGAGCCGCCGAGCTGGGGCCTGCGCGGGCTGAGACACCCCACGCATCTGCTAAGGAGGGCTCCTGTGACGCGTCCTTCTGCCGGGGACTGCGCCCGGCCAGGCCAGACAAGTCCCAGGGGCTCTCGCCACCCGCGGAGGCTTGACAGCTTCATTCATTGCAGGTCCTGGTGACACGGGGACAGCGACCACCACACGCAGTCTCGCTAGAGAGCCCAACGGCAGGGGGCCGCCGAGGCCCCATTTTTAGCTATGACCTTGGCTGCACCTCAGTGACAGTCCCCCCGGGGCTCACAGGCCTTTGCTGCAAGGCTTGGAAAACGGAAACATCTGGAATCGGGTTTCGTGATGAACTGCATTAAAATCACCTGGGCAACTCCAGTGGCTCCCAGGGTGACCCAGTGGCCCAGACCTACCATTCCGGTGGCATTTATACTCCCCACACCTGCCTGTGGTCTGTGGGAGGCGGCGGTCTCCTTCTAGCGGTGTGCTTTTGGCATCTCCAGTTTGTCTGCCAATTTTGCAAACTCCAGAGTACGAGGTCTTCTCAGAAAACTGGGGCCCGGAAAGAGCATAGTGGCCCCTTCCTGGGCAGTAAGTGAAGCCCCGCGCCCCTGCCCAGGGGCCTTTGTGGCGCACCCCCCCACCCCCCGCCACCGTTCCTAACTTTCTGTTCCAGAAACACTCAGGTGCTGATACACAGGAGGGGACAGATGGCACAACAACTACACGGCGTGACCCTTTCTCTGGCCCCGTCTGTAGAACAATTTTTATAGAACGGGTTAAAAGCAAGTTCTCTTCTCTGTGTCCCTGGACCATGGCGCGCTGCCATAAGCTATTAGTCAGGACAACAATTCGGGGAGCTGTGCTGGACCCCTGACTAAGCTGCAGGATATAGAGTCAAATCTCTCTCATTAACGTGTCTTCCTCTTTTGTTTTTTTTAATTCTCTACAATTAACCATTTGCCATCCTGAATTTCTTTACTCACTGATTGTAGTAAGAACTGCTATCTGCCCTTAGAACAAACACACTTTCATCCTTCCCCTGCGAAAAATGGGGGAATTATTGTGACCTCCAGCAACCTCCTGAGGCTGGACACAGGGGGACCCGGTGACACTCGGTGCCATGAGGTCAAGGAGCTCTAACCCCGCCCAGAACCTGGGCCACGTCACACTACACATTCACTAGAGGACACGAGGTGGGGAACCCTCCTAGTCTCAAGTAGGGCGAGGTGACTGTTCACTTCTTTCCTGATCGTGACTGCACTGCCGGTCATGGGTTGTGGGTTGTCATGGTGATGCCTGATGCAAGGGAAATGGCAAATACAGCAATGCCACCGGTGGCCTGTTTGAAAAACAGAACCTCCTGCAACACCATGGACATAGTGGGGCCCTAGGAACTAGGTGCGCCCACCTGGGCTTCCCTATAGCACCCTGCGGGAAGTAGGGGTTCTGAGGCCAGACGGGGGTGCCATCACCTGCTACTGGAGACCATGAGGCCTCACCTGGTGTGACCGGGCTTGCCCCCTCCACCTCCCAACAGTGAGCAGCATGGTCACTAGCCTCTCTGATTGCTCCCTGGCTACTAATGGGCCCTTTAAGAGGGGTCAACCTTTCACTCAGTGACCAGGAACGGAAGGCTTACAGAACTTAAGTCCCCCCAAGGGCTCCCTCAGGAAGCTCCAGACACAAGCGAGGGGAGAACTCACCAAGTGAGTCAGCTCCTCCTGCTGGGCCATCTCATCCCCTCTCCTCCACCTCGCTTTCAGAACCATGCAGTCCCTTCCTTGCGTGCTGTCATGCCGGGCTCAGGGTGACATCCGTGCAGGGAAGGCAGTGAGCCAGAGGAGGTCCCACAGAGAGCGAGGCACGACAGGAGGAGCTGACGCAGAGTCTCCTCAGCTGCACTGAGTCAGTGAGGGATTCTTTTTCGGGGTGACACAAAAGTGGCTCAGCAGACCTGCTGGCGACTGGGTCAGGCAAGGGCTCCAGAGTCAGGCTGCCTGGGTCCCAATGCTTAGTCACTTACATGCTGCGTGACAGTGACCAAGTTACTGAACCCTTCAGTGCCTCGGTTTCCCCTTCTGCAGAATGGGCCTTTCCACAATACCTTCCTCCTACCATTGTTGTAAAGGGAAGAGACCGCGTAGAGAAGGCCTCAGCGCAGGCGCTGGAGCCGTCAGCAGTGCACACGTGTCAGCACTGTTACTGCAGCAGCGGGACAGCTGGGGCGGGACAGTGAGCTGTGGGGAGTGCCGCTCTGCTCACTGCCCTGCTATTGCCATGCTGCCTGGCAAACTCCAGGGTCCTCAAATGGTCTTGTCTGCCTTCCAAGGAAATCAGACAACAGGTGCCCGGGCTGTGCTAACTTACTCCAGCCACAAGACAGTCTGGCGCAGGCCTAACATGGACCATGGCTGGCATCTGCATGAGAGCTGCCACCTCCGATGACGGCCTGCCCCTCGCCGACGGCTTTCCCTGCACACTGAAGGAACACCGTGTCCCTGGGGGAGCTGTCAGAGCACAGCTGCCCATAGGAGGAGGACATGACGGCTCTGGAGACACACTGAGCACTCCCCTTGCGTGGAGGAGGACTGGCCTCAGAACTACAAGGTGCGGGGCCTGGAGGCACTCTGGCTGGCTGTGCCCCAGGATCACCACCTCCCCAGCTGTCCTAGGAGCCCAGGAGCCTGGGTGGGCAGGGGAATGGGGTCGAGCACGAGCACGCACCCTTGGTTTCTGGTGAAGAAGGGGTGGGTGGGGCCTGGTCATCCAGTTGCTTCCGTCCCTGCAGTTGGCACATCCTGCCCTAACCGTGGGCTCTGAGGTGCCTGCAGGTCTCATCAGTTCAGGAGGGAGTCTCTTAACACACTTCTCATTCAATGGGCACCGGCCTCGCTGAAGGAGGGAAGCTGACAGACTACCTGTGTCCCCAAACATGATAGCGTTGTTACTAACAGGTGATGAATGCGTGTTTATACAGTGACGATCTGCAGGAACTGAATCTATTCAGGATTAAGTTCAGGGAGACACACTAGCCACTTCCCAATATCTGAAGATAGGGGAATAGCCTTTTCTGAGTTTCCCAGGAGCCATTACTGAGGTTTAGTATGAGAAAGAGCTTCCTAGCTTTCTATCATGACTGTGCCGTGAGGACTCACCACAGAACTGTCAACAGATCAACACAGAGCGCACGGGAGGGGCTTCGGGAGCAGCTGGGGGGAGGCTGTGCTTGGATCCCCGAATTCCTTTGAATTCTAAGTGGAACTTAAACTAAAGGAGGTGACTCTTGTGAGGGTGACACCCAGAGGATAGGGTTTCAGGGGTCATTCCCAGAACTGCTGAAGCTCATCCACGTGGACCCATTGGCTGCAGCCTCTGAGACACTCTGGAGCCTGAGATGCTCTGCTACCAGAACTGGCCACCTGTGACACAAACCTGTCAGGCAAAAGACCCAGGGGGGCTGGGTGCATGCCAGGCTGGACAGATTTGGTGGGAAGGCTGCAAGGTTTGGAGAAATGAGGAGAGGGCAGGGACAGGCAGGGCAGCCAACTACAATGTACCCACTTCACTACTGGCAGCATCATGACAAGAGCCAGCAAGGAAATGTGCAAGGTCGCTACCTGTGGCAGAGCCCGCGTGGCTCTGTCATGAACCAATAGTTTGAGACTGAGAGAGAAGAAAAACCAGAAACCTCTTGCAAAAAGCCTTTGAGTCAAAGGAGAGGAAGTCACCCAGACTAGCAGGGCATCAGAGCCTTCCTCCCAGAGTGTCTGGTCCAACAAGGAGAAATGCCATGCACAGCGGGCTGATGCTAAATGGGATCTAATCAGGACCTGCTTTTCAACTGCTCACCAGCAGGCTAAAAGCCAGTGAGGGCTACACTTGCTGGTTCTTTCAGGAAACCGCCTGCCTGAGTTGTGTCAACTCTTGGTCTCAAGAGGGAAGGGTGTTTTGTCTCTACTCTCAGCCACTCAATCCCATCTGATGAAAATGGTGATGACATTACAGTGCACTTGCTTTCTCGGGCCGTGCAAAGTCCTGCTAGTTCTATTAACTCATGGCTGCTGTCAGCTCCCAGCTGGGCTACGTTTCCGTACTTAAGAAACACGCATTTAGGGAATCTTTGCTACGTGCCACACACCCTCCCCGGGACTTTGATGCACGCCGTGTTTCTGCTTGATGCGTGCAAGGGCATGTTCCTCTCCACACCAAAACACGCAGACTGTAAAGGGGTATTCACCCCAGCTCGGTGGAGCACAACACCCCCTGGTCCACCTCAAGGCCGATGCTGCTGTCACTCTTCTTTCAAAGGATTAACGGCTACAGTTAACTAGCCTTGCGGTGGTGGTGATCACTCACAGTTTCCTCGCTGCAAGCAAAGAACAGCATCTGTGAAGCACCCAGCTCCTTTCAGAGCTCTGGTGTGACATTCTAACAAACAGCCTTCAAGGCCCGCTGAGGGCTGGACCTCTGAGTATGAACAAGCCCACACAGAGACGCAGAGTGACAGACACGGAGGCGGGGGGCGGGGGGCGAGGCCGAGAAAGACGCACCGATGGGGCAGAGGGGGGCGAGGCCGAGAAAGACACACCGACTTTTCTTTCTCTTGATCGCGGCTCCCCGAAACAAGCCTGCCTCCTGCTGGGGAAACTCGCCGGGCACCTCCCGGCGACGTGACTCTCACTACTGCACTGTCTGAGGAGCCTGTGTCCGGGATGAGCCTCAGAGGACATGGGAAGGTAGCGGGTGTGGGTGTGGGAAGGCACAGGCTGGAGGAAAAGTCTCACTGCCTTTCTTGGAGGACCTGGGGCGCCACCCTGGTAGAAGCGTTGGCTACTTGCCTCTCTCCACTCTGCTCCCAGCACAGTCCTCTCACCCACCCGGGGACCCAGCTAGACCACCAGGGCTGCAAGCTCCCCCTGCAGCTTCCCTGAAGTGCACGTGGCGGGAGGGAGGCCTCTGGCACCTTCCTCACTGCCTGTGACTTGGAGGTGATTTTATGCTTGCGCACACGCGCGTGCACACACACCCACCTGAGCTCGGGTGCCCACCTCTGGGCATATACAACCGTGCTGTTCTGAGTGCTGGGAGCCCTCAGAGCCCCATGAGTGGACTATGTAGACCCTACTCCAGTTTCTACACCTAATTCACCGTGTGACTGAAGGCAAGTCACCTAGCTCTCTGAGACCCGGTGTTTTCCACTGCTCACAGGATGCCCCGGATCGATCCCCCAGCCCCAACAGGAACCGCGATGCGGACACGGAGCAGACACGGGCGTGTGGTGTGCAAACTCGTACTCCCGCACCCACAGCCCACGTGCGGACGCCAGAGCCACCTCCGGCAAACCAGACATCATCCTCCCTGTCACGGCCTTAAGGTGCAGGGTGAGCTCAACCTTTCCTTGCCTCTGCACATCAGAGTTCAATTATCTTCTTCAAACATCTAAACTCAAATGACCAGAATGAAATAAATGCAAATAAATAAACCCGGAGCTTAACATTCAAGGCAACCAATTTCCCTTTAAATTAAATAAGCACTTTTGCACTCAGCCATATCTTAGCCAGATAGAGTCACGGGGTGACGAGATGCTCGTCTCTAATTGTTTCACTGCGCACCCCCACCCTTCCTCAAGGTCACACGTCTATCGGCATCTCGGCTTCGGCTTTGGTGTTAGAATTTGGTGTGTGGATGTTCTAGTTTGCTGTATTTCTAGCACTCGCCTGCCTGGGCCAGTCTCCTGAGCGGTATCGTTTAGGTTTGTTTACATTGAACTTGACCTCCCTGTGCCATCAATGGGTTCTCCTTCCACTAAAACGAGGTGAGGGGCAAATAGCTCAATTTTTTTTTTTTCCTTTTGGTGCTCATAAAGTCAAAAGAAGAACTCTACAGAGCATGGCTCAGAGTTGGCAGGAAAGAGCCTGCAGGCAGTCCCGGAGACACAAACAGTGACAGAGTTCTTACTCACAGCAGCTGCAGGGACACCAGCCCGTCAAACAGTCCCTTGGCAATCTCGGTGATCTTGTTTCCATAGAGCACTCTGGAAGAGAATGGAGAAGATAGCTGGTACTGTGGGTGGGAGGCCACTGGGACCCACTCCCGTAGGAGGCCACCACCTCGGCAGACTCTCAGAGGGCCCCCTTCCCGGGCCACCTTGTCCCTCCTCACAGTGACACCGCAGGCAAGTGCCACCAGAGGACGGAGGGGGGCAGTTTGTTGGGAGGAGAAGAGAAAGAGGCTGTGTCCTGTGTCACCCCTGGGCAGCCCGGATCAATAAATAATCCACAAGAGGAAGCAGCAGTCCTTTGTGGTGTCTCCCTGAGCTGCTAATATGACTCACACCCCAGAAATAAAAAAGACGTGTGGGAAGCTGGCTGGCCCCGTGGCGTCTGGTCTTCGGTGGGTATCGATCAGGCTGAGCCCAGCCTGCCGGATGTCTCCTTTTCACATCCAGCCGCATCCTGGGGATTCCCGGGCTGTCTTTTCGTCATCCATCCAGACTGGGCTTTGGGTATCTGGGGGCCCATCCTGATGGCTCAGGGACTGGGTCAGGGACTGGCCCTCAGAACCTGTTACCTCGGGGGAGGGCGGGGGCCGTATGATGCTCCAGCCCCTTTGCTTATTCTTTGAGCTCCAGGAACCAAGAAACTCGGAATCCCTTTATCCCCTCTTTCGGCCTGCGGGGTCCCTCACACCGGGGCTTGTGCGCTGGTCTCTGGTGACCTGGGACGCTCGGGGAAGAGGCCTGCAGTGTCCGCCCCTCAGCCCAGTGCCCCGTGGGGGCACTCTTTCTGCTCCTGTGCATGGCATTGACTTTGCTGTCTCTCGGGTCCGGCCTCCTCCGAGATGGAGGGAGCTCAGCTAAAGAGGGGCTGTTTTCTTTCAGTGCCCTCCGGGGCCCTGAAGTGCCCTGAATGGATGCGATATGCAGTCTGCACCCGGGCTGCTACGTGTCCGTGAGGAGGCGAAGTGTTAGGATGGGGGGATGGTATGTGGGAGCCATTAACCAAACGCCCCACTTTCCAGGCGCCACCAGGCGCGCGCAGAGAGTGTCTCTCCCAGCCTGCGGGTGTGTCATTAATGTTTTAACGAATTAATGACGAAATACAAGCCAGCAGGATGGCTCGGGCTCCCGTTTGTGATTCCTATTAATGTCCCACCGCTCACTGTGTCACATGTAGTAATGTCACTGTCTGCTCCTCTGTGTTAATGTCCGAACTTCTGGAGAGCAGAGGCGGCGGGGCCAGGGGCCAGGGGCCTGGGCAGGGGGTCCTTGCATTACCCATCATGCATCTGCGTGGGATGTCAGGAGGTCGGTGAGTCAAAACCATTTTCCAGTCCAGCAGGCGACTCGGCTGTGGGCCCAGTGCGGGGCACCCGGGTGTAGACCCATCTGGCTTTGCCCCCAGGGCTTTCCCTGACTGCCTTCTTCGCCTCTTGGAGGTTCGAGCTCCAGCATCTCTTCTTTGGGAAGCTTGTCCTGAATGTTCCGGTTACACGTTTCACTGTCAGCCTACTTTTACTCCTTTCTTACTTTTCATGATGTCACGTTATATTACGTCCAGGTTTATTTCTTTCAGAAACGTTCTGTGCCTCCCCTTGGAATACAGGCTCTGTGTGTGGTGACCTTATGGGGCTTGGTCACGGCTGGGTCCCTAAAGCTGAGAACTGAACAGGGACTGGCACAATCAATGCTGCTGAAATGAAGGAGCAGGTATGGGGTAAATAAAGGCTTTCCTGCCCTTTACCTTCACCACTCCTGCATGTGGATTGAGTGTGTTTGTGTTCAAAGCTCCATGAGACAAGGGTCATGTCCATCCAGTTCACTGCCATGTCCTCGGTCCCTGTAACACTAGGTGTCTACTGAACCGATGAATGCATAAATTGGCAGTGAGAAGCATTTCACTTAAATAGTACCCCAATATATTTCAGAATTGGCTGGTGGCATGCCAAGTTCATGGTTGGCCACCCAATTTTGTATTTCTTTTCCTGCAATACCATAGGATCTCACTGTCTTCAGACTGTCCCCAAATCCCAGCAGAGACCAGACCAGAAGAAGAGGATGGTGGGGGCAGGGACAGCATCCTGGTGGCAGCCGACAGCTCTGCCTTCTCCTCTTGTGATCTTCGGTACAATAAGCAGACACTAATCTCACGTACAATCCTGTCTTTGATATCCCAGCCAGATGTTCTCTCCGATAAATGAAACTAATTTACTCTGCAAGCAGCAGGCAACAGCTGAATCCAAGAGACTTCCTTGTTCTCAGCCCGTTCCCAGTGGCATGGGGCCAGGTGGGGGGCAAACGGGCATCTCGCTACCTGTGCACTCATTAATTAAGCAAACAGGTTGCATAGAGAGGCAAAGCACGGACAGCTGGCCTCTGACCATCCTCACTCTTGTCCAGGAGGGCAGGTCACCAAACAATAAAAATAACGTCAACCAATGACACCTTTGTTGTATGTTATGATCACTTTTCCCGTTATCTCAAGAGGCAGCATAGCATGAGGACCATGGGCTCCGGACCTGGGCTGCTTGAGTCCACATCCCACTGCTTCCCCTTGTCACTGTGGACTTGGGATAAGTGACATGTATTGATTCACCAAGATTTCATTTGCATAGTAACTATGTGCCAAGCACTGTTGGAGGTGCCAGAGATTCAGCCAGGATCAAAAGAACGAAAAACCCCCGTCTGTGTGGGGCTCAGCTCACCCACTTTCTTTAGCCATAAATGAGACACGAGGATGGATTCCATGTTATAGGTCGTTGGGAGGATAAATCTAGCAAGACTCCCAGGACAGTGCCTGGTTCACGGTAAGTGATCAGCATGTGCCACGGCTGTCCTAACTGCTGTAATCGTGGTCACCGCTGAGCGTGTGTTGGAGGAAAGGCATCACTGTCCCCATTTTGCCTGTGAGGGGACATGCACGGAGGACTCAGATGCCATTCCCTGAGCCACACAGTGAGTCCCTGAGAAACTTAGGACAGAGCTCTTTGCCTTCCTACCTTGGGGGTTTCTGAGCCCCTCAGGGACTGCCCTATGGTTTCAAAATCAGAGAAAGGAAGAGCTTAGAGGATGGGGTTGATGCATTCTCAAAAATGGCCATGAGGGTGGTCTGGGGAAAAGGCCTGAAAATCAGGGAAAGCAAATGAGCTCCTCCCCTGACCAGGACGCATTCATGGGCAGAACGGCCACCTCGGTAATAAACGTTACAGCCCTCTCCCTCCATCTCCCTTGGGAGCGCTGCCCAGGCCTGGGGGCTGGGGGTGGGGAGCGCGGGGAGAGGAGGTGCCTTCGAATTACAAGCCAACAACTGGGAAGGCTGCTGGGCACTTAATCAATAAAAATAATGCATTTGGGTTGTAGAACAATTTCCCAAGATCAATTTCCCCTGAAGAAATATTTGTTTCTTTTACCATCTTGCCACACGTGTGTAAGGGAGCACGAAGCCTTGATAAACACCTCCTGCAAAATATGGGTGCACCCAGCTCCCGTCCCCCACCTCCGCCCCGCTTCGATTCTGCTCCCCACTTACAGCGACGTGAGGGATTTCAGACCCTGGAAGGCGTCTGGCGCGATGTCCGATATCTGATTCTTGCTGATGTCTCTGCAAACATGAACGGGAGAGTGAGAACACGGCCACTCCTAACCGAGACCCGAGCACTCAGGTATTCGGCTTTATTTCTTCCTAGTGCCGGAGAAGGGGCCTCAAGGCTTTCCGCTTCAGCTGCCTCGTGACAAAATCCGTCACGTCAGTACCCCTTTCCTTGGCGTTCAGACGTTGTTCACCATGGCACGTTGACGTGGACACATGGCTTTGCACATGTGAGCTCTGATTTTGCAGCTGGGAAACTGCGCCCAGTCAAACTAGGGGCCTGTCTAGGTTGCATTACAAGCGCTTGCAGCATAGATGAAGCAGAAACTGGCCTCACCCACACCCAGGCCAGGGCTCCCCCCAGCTTCACCTTCTGCCCCAGACCTCAGCAAATGCTTATTTTTCTCCCCCAAAAGTCCTGAGTCATTTCACCTCCCTGGTGACTTTTCCTCCCTGACCTGCCAGGAGGTTTAGAGCAGGGGCTTAAGGCTCCGGCTGGCTCGGTGCGTCCTCCGGGCCGGGTGACGTAAGCACCTCGCTGGATTTATCGCTGGTGGGGCTCCTCAGACGGGAGCAAGCCAGGGCGGTGGTGCCCGGGGCTTTGGGACAACGTGAGGGAGACAGCTAACAGGGCCTGGTGCAGCGGGCCCCGCTCATCCTCAGGGCCTGGAGGCCACCCGCTTCCCAGAGTCCCAGCACGGGCCCTCCGGTTCTTGCTGACGGCACTTGACTGCGGGGAAGACTTTCTCTCAGTCATTAGCTCGGGGATGGCCTCCGGGCTCCTGTCACTGGAAGGGCAGACGCTCCAATTTCCAGTGACAAGAAGCCTCTCTGGTTGTTTAACAAAATAAATCAATGGGTCTTTTGTGCAGAAGAGGCGGGAGCTGGGGTCTTGGAGGGTCAATGAGGAGGAGATGAGGGAATGTCGAGAAGAAAGCACATCTAAGCAGATTCTTAAGCAGCTGCCTCCAGCGAGGCTGGACCTCCCCAGCCCCCCGGCCTCTTCTGCACAGTCCTCCAGCCCAATTCTCTCCTTCTAATAGCCTTCAAAAGGCTGGCAGCCACCTTTGGCTGGGTCTCTGCTCCCTCTCCTCCCTGCTCCCAAGGCTGCCCATTGAAAGATACTTCACAGGTTAAGGCTTCTTAGGCACAGCTGTCGTGCTTATCCCTTTAGCTGGCAGGATCGCCTCACACAAATCCAAGGATTGTGCCTGCAAACTCATCAGCTTACACCGGGCTTTTCTTCAGTGCTCCATTTTTGTATAAGGGTCTTAACAAGCAAATGCCCCGGATTACCCTAATCTTGCTCGCCCTCGGCGTGGCTGCCTAGCAAGGCATTCCGGGCCAGAGTGCAAGGTCTGTGTTCAGATCAGAATAGTGAGAGCAACACTTGTTTTTGTTTTTGATTTTCCCTGATCCTGGGATGTCCCTTCAAGGTACTTAGACCTCTAGCATGCAAGAGGGAGTTCTGTGGTCAGTGGGGAAGGCCTCTGCCTTAGCCCTGGAAGGGCAAACTGGTTTTCAGTCCCCACCTGGATTTTGGGACGCACCCCTCTCTACAGTGTAAGCTGAGGTGCCTCGTGGTTTAGGAGATGATGGGGAGTGGAAACTGGAGAAGTGGTAGCCTAGTTGGGCATTGACCCTGGTGGTCGTCTCATCTTAATTCTTAACTCTGCAGGAAGGAAATAGCAGCCCTGTGAGGTGAGGGACCTGGATCACAAGTGACTTGACTCTAGTGACGCTATTGGTGACGTCTGGCTATTTAGGCACAGAGTTGGCATCCTGAGTCTCCTTTGCACTCACTGTGATGGACAGGGAGGTGGACTGGGAAAGGCTTCAGGTGTCCACTGAGCTCCAGGCTTGGCCCTGCCCACTCCACAGCAGGGTGGTCCCAGAGCGGAGTCTGGGCATTTGGGTCACTCTCGGCCGTGGTTCTCAAACTCCAAACTTCTCCGGGGTGTTTGTTAAAGTGTCCCCACAGAGTCTCATTTGCTCAGCTGGGGACTGGGCTTAGAAGTCTGCAGATGTTACACATCTGCAGGTGACCCCCACGCAGGTGGTCCCGGAGTGAAGCTTTAGGTCACGGTGTTTTAGCATCTGGTCTCAGATACACCCCAGTCCCCTGGGACTTAACTGAACAACCGAGAGGGCGCGAGTGGCCTTTCCACTCGCAAAGGGTGGCAAATTCCAGGGCCTGTGAGGGTCAAGCGGGAAGTAAAAGTCACACTAGGACATACTCTGCCCGACATCATGCAAAGGAAGAACTCAGCACCCTATTCTGCCCAAACAACACGGGTTGTCCCCACAGGTCAGCGCTGCCAGTCCCCCAACCCCGCACGGCGGAAGAGTCCTCTCCAGTGCCACCGACTCTCCCTAAAACTTGCCCTGATGCTAGTTTCCACCTGCAAGTATTTGTATACTGAGCTGACCATGAGAAGTCGGTGGGGACAAAGGCCTTCATTCAGGGACAACTCTCCTTCTTCTGAGTATGATTATTCAGGTAAGAGGAGGATGTGGCTCATTCACCTCTGAGGGGACACTGCTTTCCGTTCGAATATGAACAGGTCACATGCACCTCGGAGGATTTTAAAGTCTGTCCTCACCAGGAACCCTGCTCCTCCCAAGCGCCACACTTCAGTTAGCT